>ML809889.1:23260-38492 GCA_009831015.1 Picea engelmannii
GCTTGATTGAAGGAGAATCAACTTGGTATAACTGACCTTTGAGAGTGAAGACCATATCGTATCACTGAGACATTTTGCACAAGAAACTTTAGGGTTTTTGCGGGTTGAGCGAGATTTGATTTCTCTAGTAGCTTAGATAGAGACTCACACGAGTAATCTAGTACTTCACTTCTCTAGGAGGCAACAAGAAAAGCTTCGCTAGTTCCATGTGATAGAATTGTATCTGTGTGCCTCTTCTCTTTGCCTCGGGCTATTTCGACATTGAGTTTCTCTTCATCTGGTTTCCTTACAAAATTTCCAAACATCTTGGTGGACCCTTACGAGGAGCTGAACATGTCTTCGATTCCAACTAACCATAGAACACAATTCTTTCTTTTGGTGTCTCCATTCTAATGAGATTGTTCTTGTTGAGTCTTTCACACCATGGTGTGGTCAATGTGAGGCCCTAACTCCAATATGGGATAAGACAACGAATATTTTGAAAGGTTTTGTTACAGTTGCAGCTCTTGATGCTAACACCCATAAGTCACTTGCTCAGAATATGGAACCCATTGGAATGTGATCACAGATTTGGTCGAGGGTGGTTTGATCATAATATTGATGATAAAGAGCACCATTGCCTTCATAGGTAGCATAGGACAATTACTTGTCTGATTGAATTCTGTAGCCTTTGGAAGTCTTTGCAGCTGGTGAATATCATGCTTACTCTTTGGTCTGATTTTGGTTTTGGAAGTTTCAATTAAATAAGAGGGAGTGCAAAGCGAGCTTTCTTTGGAGAGTTATGTGATTTCTTTGGAGATGAATGACATATGGGTACTTTAACCCTTACCTTGATTGAATCCTCCAAGCAAGAAAAGATTGATTTGATTTCATATGTGAAGGAGAAAACAGAGCTTGAGACTAACCTGTGTCCCTTCTTCCCCTTTGGTTTTTTTGACAAGGGAGACTCAGTGTTGCGGAAAAGTTTGTAATATCCCCACCTTCGATGGTTGTTATAATATGCGTCTTTGTTGTTGGAATTGAGTTAATATTGGCTTAAGGCTTCTGAAAACACTTTGCTTGCGTACCCATGCCCCTTTACAACCCTCTTATATTGACTGTTGTAACATTTTGGGGATATTTCTTATCGATGTATTTTTGTTAAACACTTAACAACAAACCTCAAATGCCCTGCCTAAACCCTTCTTGTGACTGTTGTACTTTTATAGGAGTTTTTTCTGGTACATTGTTTTTGTCAAACAATTTGGTATCACAGTCTCAACTCATTGTAATAACCTTTATTTCTTGTTGTTGAATTTATGGATTGCCAAGTCATGTTTTTATACACTTGCTTGGCTGATAACTTTTGTCAAATAGTTCTAGTTCATGTCCAAATACCTCTAGTTATTGTTGTTATAGTTTTACTGCTTTATATTTATTGTTTACTGTATGCTGAGTGGGTTCCTCAATTAGTTTTCTAGTGATATAAATAGTTTCCCACCAACATGAACTTTATTGCAATTGAGAACAAAGTTACAATGATAATATGGCATCCAAATCTCTACACATTAAATAAACTCAATAGAACTAAGCTAAAATATGATTACTCTAACATGATAATAAGTGTTTGGAGGATAGTAAGGTGCAAATGTATTCCCCTGGGAGAATGCAATCTCTTCTAGCAAGATAACTTGACCCCTAAGGAGAACTTGGTCCTACCTTCACTACTATACATAAACAATACACCCAGGTTGCAGCTCATGGTCCCCCTCTCATGGAATTCAACCTCCTACATCCATAGATATCATCCTCCTTTAATACTATGCATGAATATCGTGCCTGGATTAAAGGTTTCGACCTCTTCACGTGTAAGTCAACCTCCAATAGTTAGGGTTGACCCTCACAAATTCGATTTTTGCAGTAACAACTCGACACACCCACAGGAAATCCGCCCAACACCTAAAAGCCAACCCTCCAATGCCAAACTTAGCTTTCATACATGCAAACTCAGTCAAGAAATAAGAAAAATCAACCACCACTACGAGAAACTCAGCCACAATGAAGCACAATGAAATATCTATTAGCTAGGGTGGATAGTTTCACCACCGAACCCAATCTTCTTCTCTAGGGTTTTTCGTCCCAAGAGACAAAGCTATAAGAGCTCTCTCCAATTAGTTTTTAGAAAATAACAATGCCTAATGAGAGAGGGCACCCTCATTCTCCTTTTATTTCCTCGTTGACCCTTTTCAAAACCTTTTACCCTTTTAATAACGTAAAGTGACTTTATAAACTCAAGTAACTTAAAACACCCTTTTTATTAATTACTCAATGTCACTTTTAAAAAAGTTACTTTTTCCGCTCCGATGACATTAAATAATTAATTAATCCCCTTTTTCCACTGAGTATAGCCTATGGAAATCACTT
Source organism: Picea engelmannii (assembly GCA_009831015.1). Classification (NCBI taxonomy): domain Eukaryota; kingdom Viridiplantae; phylum Streptophyta; class Pinopsida; order Pinales; family Pinaceae; genus Picea; species Picea engelmannii. The sequence continues at coordinate 25,664 of ML809889.1, forward strand.
AGGCTATTACGTCAATCTCATGGAGAGATCATTTGGAAAGGGACATTACAGTCCTCCCTTCCTGTGATTGCTTGTCCTCAAGCAAATACAAACCAGGATGCTACAAAATCTGCTCACTCTCCCACGTGGCATCCCCCACTGACCAATCTCTCCACCTAATACGGTACTCCCTGATCACTTTGCTCCTCAATCTCCCCTCTCGAACATCCAAAACTTCCTTAGGAGTCAGTATCATTCGTCCCCTCTCGTCTAGTGGTGGTAACTCTGTGGAAGTGGTAGCCCGTGGCCACAACACCTTCTCGAGGCATGCTACATAGAGAATACCATGAATCTGGCTACCATATGGCAACTCTAGCTCATAAGCTACCTCTCCAACTCCCTGGATCACCTTGTAGGGACCACAAAGGTGTGACCTCATCCTCTTAGTGCCACCCCTCCTCAATGGAAATGGTCTATGTGGTTTCACCCTCAAGAAAACCACGTCCCCAATCTTGAAGTTGTGCTCCACACTGCGGCTGTCTTCATACATCCTCTGCTGAATCTAGGTGGTCTATAAACTATCATGAGGGGTTTTGCAACAATGCTCACCTAAATGTAATCACTTTATCCATGACCTCACAAAGTCATGCAGATACCTCTCAATCCGTTGGTTCACCATCTCTACTTGACCATCTGTATGAGGGTAGAAACTAGTACCGAAAGTCAAACCTATGCCTGCAAATCTGAACAACTCTCGCCAACATGTGTTAAGAAACTTGCTATCTCGATCACTAACAATTACTTTGGGTTTCTCATGAACTCTAAACATCTCCGCAAGAGATAGCTTTGTGGCCCATGCTACCCCATACTACAAACAAATCACCGGAAGTGCGTGAAATATGATAACAGGTCAATCTCTGCACACGTACAATCTGCACTCTACACCCTCGATAAACCTGTGATGTAATCTAACAACATGCCCTCCCACCTTGGCCCTGAAATGGGAAAGGACTGCATCAATCCTATTGGATGAGTGTGCCTCGATCTGCTCTGTTGACAAGTCGTACACTCCCCCATATGTCTCAACACAACGTCCGCAAAGTCCCTCCATGTGAACCTCTCTCGGATCTGCCTATAAGTGGTAAAGTCAACAGGGTCCCAAACTAGCATGTAAGACATGAAGCACCCTCTACTCATAGTGTTGATCTACAAGGTGCTAACACAAGAACCCACCCGATTGCCCCTGATAAGACAAACAATACTAAGTTGTAGAAACTCGACCAACTCCTCAGAAGACTGCACCTCCAAGCAACCAATCCTATGCACCCAAGAGTAAACTCCAAAAAGCGAAGACTAGCCATCTCATCTGTATCGGTTGTTGAGTTGTCAAACACTATAATCGCAGGGTCCCAAGCTAATCTTCGTGAGGAACCGTGATGTTGATGGTGCACCTCTCTGATCACCACGCTCAAACTATGCTCTCCTCTCCTTGACCCCCAAGCTAAAATCCCCAAAAGGACTGAATTCACTATCTTGGATCATGTCTCACCATGGAATCTCAGTGAAGTCAAAGTCTGCCAACTCGCGGATAGACTCGATCCTAGGTATCATGAGGAAAAATCTACTTCACCATGTAGAACAAAGCTCACCAACTCCTCTCACAACATTCCCATGACGACACAGACCAATCACTGACACGACCCTGTCGATCATCCTCATTGTCTGAAGCAATCTATCACTCCAATGAATGTTAGGATCGTGCCACCAAATTGGAAGTCCACCACTCCCAATGGCTACTGAAATATATGTGAACCGATCCAACAAAGTTTGGATCTCCTCCTGTGCACTCTACGCACTGATCACATGGTCCAAATGAAAGAAATCTGTCATGACCACAATGCTCCCTGTCTCGTCCAATTGCCTCAAGTGATCCTCTCCTACCCTGTTGTATGCCATGAGGGCATCAATTAACAACAATAGATGCCTCTGCCACTGCTTACAAGACTAGAAAGTGACTAGTGCATTGGTCAACCCCAAGGGCATGACCAAGAACTCATAATAAAGTGTGGAAGCATAGTTGTGAATATCATGCTCCCTGGCCCTCATATGATGATATCCCAGATGAAGATCGATCATTGAGGGATATATTTCTCCTTGAGGCTCACCCATCCGCTCATTGATCCCGAGTAACCTCAACTCAATGGTAGGCTTGAGGACTTTGTCGGGAGGTCTGCCTAGAGGAAGCTCCCCAAAACTCCATTTTATACTACCGTGTGCCAATGAATACCACTGCATGTTGTTGCCTATCATTGAATCATCTTGTACCACCTTGTATCCTGTAGACGTTATTGTATCCATCACTCTATTAGTGTCGCATGAACCTATATCCTAGAGCATGCCCATGTATGTCATATACCTATCCACCCAATCCATGGATGCATATACTTCATTGTGCGTTGGTACACAAGGAACGTGCTCAACTATATCCTCCATAGTTAATCCTTAAGTCTTTAATGGGATATCCAAAAGAAACAGTTCATGATCCCCATAATGAAAAACATGAACACAATCAAAACCCTTTGTGTCATACCTCTCCTCAAGCACCTGCAACTCTGAATGATCCTCGTGCATGATCGTCACAAAAGGCTCCTCCCTCGAATCATGGGCGCCACTCATGCCTTCATGTGTCACGATTGCCAAAGATGGTGGAGTCTTTGTTGTAAGTGATGAAGAGCATGCCAAACTCAACTCGTAACAAAGCTCCTCAACCTCCCTTTCCTTATCTCCAACAAACTTGAGAGCAAGGTCCCTATCCATGAACATTTGCAAGTAATATGATTTCATCTACTCTAGTGCTTCTTTGATTATGCACAATTGAGCAATAGTGGCTCCACCTGCAACTCCTTTTTGTCTCTTCCATCTAGGTTTTCCACACAAGACCTTTAATGAACTTATGAGCACCATATGCCCTTGTCAACACTTGTACAATTTGCTCCTTTATGACCAATAATTGGTCCTTCAAGTCCTGCATTATTGAATGCCTTTCTTCATATTCATCATAGTGCCATGGGTTGTCCCGCCATTGATTTCTTGTTTTGTTGTCCGCTGTAAGAACACTACACTCATCAAAACCAATTAGCTCACTAGATGATACCATGCAATCTCCAAAAGGTGGGATAACGTCATGATCAAGCACTGCTTCATCAAGCAAACTCTTCTCTCCACAAGGCCTATCAAATATGCTCTCTAAGTTAACAACAAAGAAACTTGTGTCCCCCATACCATCAACAACATTTGCTTTGTTTTCATCCTAGATCACAATGCCATTAATTGGTTCTTCTTCATCCCAAATCACAGTGTCATCAATTGGCTCCCCATCCCAAACCACAATGTCACTCTGCTAGAATAAAATTGTATCAACGCTATCTTCTTCCTTATCTGCGTAAATCTCCTTTGTGGTCTTAGGTTCTAAGGCCTCATGAGCATCCATGTGCTCATTTGCAGGAGAATAAACATATTAAGAGTCAACATTTTCCTCATTTTTAGAAGTATCAGAATCTTTAGAAACTAGTACATTTTTCCTTGGCACCTTCACCTCCTTGTCCACTAATATTTGGGGTTCATACCACTCAGGATGTTTGATGGTGAAAAAATCCTTAAATGACATGGCTGTGTGAAAGGCCTCACTAAGAGCCATATATTCCCTTAAACAATCTATAAACTCCTCATCTTGCTCTTGTTGTTTATGATTCCTTGTTCACTGCCCCTTTGAACCACATGCTCCACTGTTCCCTGCATTGTTTTGATTGTTTGCCACAACCAAGCTTGTATACCCTCACAAAATGGGAGGATCACATGCTTTGATACCATTGTAATATCCCCACATTGGATGGTTGTTATAATATGTGTCTCTATTGTTGGAATTTAGTTAATATTGGCTTAAGGCTTCTGACAACACTTTGCTTGTGCACCCATGCCCCTCTACAACCCTCTTATATTGGTTGCTATAACATTTTGGGGATATTTCTGATTGATGTCTTTTTATCAAACACTTAACAACAAACCCCAAATGCCCTGCCTAAACCCTTCTTGTGACTGTTGTACTTTTATAGGATTTTTTTCTGGTACATTTCTTTCACCAAACACTTTGGTATCATAACCCCAACTCATTGAAATAACCTTTGTTTGTTGCTGTTGAATTTATGAACTGTTGGGTTATGTTTTTATACACTTTCTTGGCTGATAACTTTCGTCAAACAATTCAAGTTCATGCCCAAATTCCTCTAATTATTGTTGTTATAGTTTTACTGCTACACATTTATTGTTTATTGTATGTTGAGTGGGTTCCTCAATTAGTTTTGTAGAGATATAAATAGATTTCCACCAACAAGAACTTTATTGCAATTGAGAACATAGTTACAATGATAATATGGTATCCAAATCTCTACACAGTAAATAAACTCAACATAACTAAGCTGAAATATGATTACTCTAACCTGATAATAAGTGTTTGGAGGATAGTAAGGTACAAATCTATTCCCCCGGGAGAATGCAATCTCTTCCAGCAAGAGAAATTGGCCCCAAAGGAGAACTTATTCCCACCTTCAATGTTGTACATAAACAATACACCCAGGTTGCAACTTATGGTCCCCCTCTCATGGAATTCGACCTCCTACAACCATAGATATCACCCTTCTTTACTGTTGTGCATGAATATCGTGCCCATATTGAAGATTTCAACCTCTACACTTGTAAATCAACCTCCAACAGCTAGGGTCGACCCTCACAAATTCGATTTTTGCAGTAACAACTCGATACACCCATGGGAAATCCGTGCAGCACCAAAAGCCAACCCTCCAATGCCAAAATCGACCTTCATACAAGCAAACTTAGCCAAGTAATGAGAAAACTAAGCTGCCACTATGAGAAACTCAACCACAATGAAAGATCTATATGATCTCTCCTCTATGATGAACTAGGGTGGATAGTTTCACCACCAAACCCAATCTTCTTCTTCTCTAAGGTTCTTTGTTCCAAGAGCCAAAGCTACAAGAGCTCTCTCCAATTCATTTTTAGAAAATAATAATGCATAATGAGAGAGGACACCCTCATTCTCCTTTTATTTCCTCGTTGACCCTTTTCAGACCCTTTAACCCTTTTAATAAAAAGTGACTTTAAAAACTCAAGTCACTTAAAACACCCTTTTTATTAATTACTCAATGTCACTTTTAAAAAAGTTATTTTTTCCGCTCCAATGACATTAAATAATTAATTAATCCCCTTTTTCCACTGACTATAGCCTACGGAAATCACTTAGGCTATTATATCAATCTCCTGGAGAGATCATTTGGAAAGGGACATTGCAAAGTCCTCCATGTGTGGTGTAAACACATTTGAGCAATTTTGTGCAAGACCCCTTTGAGCAAGTTGGTGTTTGAAGATGCACTCTAACAATATGATAGTGAATGAGTAACTCCACCCTTAGAAATAAATAAATCTTCCCAAAGATCAATTCAAAGCGCATCGATGACACATTCACTAGAATCAAGGTATACTTGCAAGTTTACTTGTAATTTTTGAAATTAAGTTACATTGTAAACGAGTGCATTTTCAACAAAGTCAACATCCTCCATTTTCTATTTGCATGTTTAAGTTTGATTGTTAAAGGGTGGAGTTGCAAGAAACCTTGTTAGGTCTAAGACATGGCTGAATTGATGAACTATTAGAGTTATTGAACAATCCAACTCTCTTCCATGGACAATACAATCACAATTGACATAACAACTCCCATTGATGTTCTATCTTGTTTATAAGATTCACAAGACAAAATCGAATTTCTCCAGCTTGAATCACAACTCCAACAATAAGAAATACAACAAAAGAATCATCATTCTGAACTATTCCTTGTTCACATCAATTCTCTTTTTGAATTTGATGATAATGATCCAAATCAACAACTAACGTAGGAGCAACTCAGTGAGCTAACTTCAGATACAAGTGTAGATGAAGTTGTGTATGAACAAGATCAACTTTATCTTTCCAAGCCAATCATCAGACCTTGGGAATAATTAAGGAACAATAAGCACGTAACTAGTATCATATATGAAAACAAAGTCACCTTTTATATTCCAGATTATACCAAACCGATCCATTTCTAGAGTGCTTGATTGCTACAAGAAGGTTCGTATTCCCCTGCTCCAATTCAAGAGCAGATTCTGAAATGCAAACATTGTTATTGAGTTGGCCACATGGAAGATCGGTGTTTTGATCTTCATCCTCGTGAACATTGTGGAAAACATAATCATCCTTAAAACATACGTTCCAAACACAATAAATCTACAAGAGTAAAGAACCACTATGGGTGGATCACTTCTTGGCAATGGTCATCAACAATCAAGAAGATATATCAATGATATCGACAAGTTCATTCTCGAGAATTAACACATCTTGCAGTGGAGAGATTTGCATCTTCTCACCTTGTACTAAACATGGGGAATACCATCAACGATTGATAGTCAGAGTTCAAGTTTCAAAGTCTTATCAATCACATAGTAACAAGAGAGCGTGATTTGGTTTGTGGTCATCCAAAACCACCAGATTAGTTTGTGGTTTTCCTTAAACCACCACTTAGTAGAAAATTTACATGTTTTGTGAAACAACAATTTGTGGTTTTCCTTAAACCTCCATTTAGTAGAAGACTTACAACTTCTGCTAGAGAACATTTTATGGTCATTTTTAAACCAACATTCAAGAGCACTTCCTATTAACATAAGACATCAACATCAACTTCTAGCTAAATTAACAAATGTTCCAGGAACCATTGAGCTTTAGAGCAAAGTTCCAGGGTTTGGGGTTTACCTTAAACCACCACCACCATTTAGTAGAAGACATCAACTTCTGCTAGCCATTTGGTTTGTGGTCATCCCAAAACCACATGATTAAGAGAGAACATTAAGCCATCGAAAACTGTCTACTTCCAGATTTCAGCTCTCTTCTTGGACTCACATACACCCCTTCAGATTCAGGGGAGAGAAAGTTGGAAACATAATACGTAAGAGTTATGATATTATTGTATTATTCACCTGATAGGCATGGTATATAGTGTTGAGTTAGGTTTAACTTTCTATTAGTTCACGGTTGACCATAAAATATACACCCCTTTATCTAAAGTTTTAAAAAATAATGATTAATTTTGAATTTTAAATCTCATTTATCTGATATCTTATTGGTCAAAAACTTTGAAGTCTTATTGCTGCGTTCACTTCCCCAATGTTAATTGTAATAAATATTTATGCCATCTAGTCATTTCATGCCTACTCCTTCTCTCCTTATCTCCTTAAACAATACTTTCGTTATTATATTCAGCAGGTATATGCTACCTAGTAACCTTGTTTTTTTTATAAATGTATCATATCAATGAAAAATACAATCCGCTCTTATTTCAATATACACATTCTAACACATTTTATCATCATCCATTAAACAATAAAAACAACAAATAGAATAAACTATAATCTTTCACGTAACCTAAACTAAGTAACGAATGGAATGTACGTGGTTTTAAATTAAATATTTTTATAATTTTTTTTTAATTGGGTTAAGAAGTTTCAAATCATTTTTATTTTGCTAAAAACCCTTTGATGTGACCATTACAAGCCCGTAAAGATATGACCGTGACCTTCATACTAGGGTTTTAGAGGAGAAATATAAATCGGGTCTCCATTCACGCTGGTACAAAACCCTAACCGTTCTTACACTTCGTCTACCTCAGCGGTCCCCGGCTTCGTTTTAGGAGTTTGCAGGCTCGAGCCATGGCAACGGCGTGCACAGTGAAAGACGTCTCTCCCCACGAGTTTGTGACAGCTTATGCTGCACATCTCAAACGATCTGGCAAGGTATTTCATGGTTTTTCGTGGTTTTCTCCTGGTTTTCCTTTGAGCCAGGGCGGAGTTTCCCCATGGGCTTAAAATTCCGCTAAACCTAATGCTGCTTATTGCCTGAAACTCCAGATTGAGCTTCCACACTGGACTGACCTTGTAAAGACAGCCACTTTCAAGGAACTCGCTCCATATGATCCTGACTGGTACTATGTTAGAGCAGGTAGGCTTCTATTATACTTACAATGTATTATTTTTTGCTGCGATATTTTTACCAATTTTCATTCGATTGGGGGAAATGAATTTGTTGTTCTATTTAGTACTAAAATAACTGTTTTTAAATATTTTGGAATATATATATCAATTTGCATGGCTCGCAAGACATTAATTTTAATTAATAAACGCTGTTTGCTACATTTTTTCTCAAATTTGCTTTCATCAATCATGAATTTTTAGAGTTATAGTTGTATGAATTTTGAAGTTCAAAGATAAACATTTTTTACTTTTGCAATGCTCTGAGTTAATCGTTGGAATATGCCATGAAATTCTCTCTAGCAACCATTTGAAATTAGGAAATGGAATCCTAGGTAATAATAATTTATTGCCAAAGGCTAGTCTCCTTATTGCTTTAGTAGATCTTGCTAACTTATAGTACTTCTTAGCATTAACTTTGCCGGACTGAAAATGGGTGAACACCTTCATTGATCTGATCATCTAAGCATTTGTCCACGGGGTCTTGGTTCAATGGTAAAGTGGCATAGTTTCCACTAATGTTCAAGTCCCCAAGAGACATGTTTCACCCCTCGGGGCTGTTTCCCCCGTGCAAGTTGGCCGTTTCATATCGTCGAGGCCAGTTCCAAGTCCTGGGCCAATTTTGCCACCCATTTCATCTCAGTGGAAGGTTTTTGAGTGTTGGAAGCTACATTCCATTTTAATGCTTTCGGAATGGAGGACACTTGCCACAGTGATAATTGCAGTGGCTTTTGTAAAAAATATCCCAAATAAGGATTGGCAATCTTTATCCTACTAAGTGCCAACGTTTTTGTTGTACAAACCAGCTATAGAGTTATTGTTGTTGGGCTCGTTGTCGTCTAGCATCCAGATGGAGTGATTGCCATGATGATTGCCTATTTGTAAAACCTGGGAGACAGACACCTCTTTTAAAAGAGGGTGGAGAAACTCTTTATAGTGGCCCCTCCAAGCTATTGCTGATTTTGCATGAGGCCAGGTACAAGTCCTTGACATAGTTACCATACAGGAATTTGGATTTGGATTTAATTCAATTTACAAAAAAATATTACTGAAAAAATCCAATTTGAAAAAATGCAGCAGTATAGATCTCAATGAAGTGAGCATATAGCGTGTAATTTTTGTTTATTTATTGTAACTCCTAATTGAACTGAATAAGAATACACACTACACAATGCACTGTATTATCTAAAGATCTGAGGAAATATAAATAGATAAAAAATTGTAACAATTATAAATCATTTAACATGGTGTCGAGGAAAAAAAACTGCACCATGCTGAATAACAATTACAAATATAAATATAGAGGGAGGCTCAATACTATTGAGAAATAAACATACGGACACTGTGCAAACCGGGAAAATTGAATTCTTTTCAAGTGTGTTTTGGTTGGTTTGCTAACCTTTACAAAGAGAGATGGCTGATTTTTAAAGAGTTCATATGTTTATTTTAGCACGCTGGGGTTTCCATGAAATCAAAATTTCAGAGCAAATTGCAAGGTGACTATCCTAATTCAGATTCAGATTCAGATTCCATCAATAATACGTAAAGATTTCTGTACCCTCTCTAGTCAAAGTTGGTTTACCCAACTTAAAAAGAAACTATAGAGTTTTTGGGACACAACGACTCTGTCAGATTCTTGGATTCCAAAATCTTAAACTAGCTTTCCTTGCAGATTTAATAGCATTAAAAGCGCCGGTAAGTAGTGGAAGTTTATTTTTGCTAGTTTGGTCGTGTTAATGCCCCCCATGCTAGTGTGGTCTTTGCAGGTGAAGCCAGGTGCAAGTCTTTGGTGACTTTGATTGATGGAAATTCAGTTGAGCTTTTGAAGTCAGATCTTCTGGATGTTAAACTGCTATTGTAAATTGTTCTCTGTTTTTCTCCAGTCAAAAGGAATTTTCTCAACCAAAAGGAATCTATATAATTTTAGGACACTGCCTGGCAGATTCTTGGATGTTATACTTAACAAGGTGTATCTTGGCAGATTTGGTAAAAGTGATTGTCAAGATTATGCTAATGAAGAAGTGGAGGTTTTGATTGAATGTGAATATATTTCTTTTAATCCTCCAGGAAAATAATTAATGTGACATATTTTTTCAGGATTAGAGTCTAAAGACATTTTCAGGACTGAAGGGCCACTAAAATTTGTAAGGAATTATTCCAGTCTATAAGAAATAATTCTTGAAGGATTTTCAGTCTGATACTAGCAGATGGTTCAACTTATGCTATAACCTAGATTGCAAATTACCTCAAAAGGCAATTAAAGCAGGAAAACATTTAATGGAGCTATGAAATTTTTTGTTTATTCAAAATTATTATCGATTTACATAAATTTCAGTTATGTTTTAATTTTTTTCACACATTTTATTGCACCCTGCCCCCTGTTTCAAAAAGTGCAGCACCCACACTGGTAATGTCTTCATCTCTCACTGGCAAATCAAAGGATATTAAGGGCTGCTAACTATCTAAATTTGGCATTCAATGCTCCATGAAAACTCAAATTCAAGACATGCATAAAGCAACCTTAAAGACATTAAGAAATTGTTATCGCATTTCATTGATTTTTTTGGTTTCCAATGAAATGAACTATACTGACAGTAATAGTGCACACTTCATTATTGCATTAGGACACTTCAGCAGTCATGTAAAAGAAGAATGATTGAACTATGATGTGCTCAATATTCCTTGTGAAATGAAGGAAAACAATGGAGATCATGAACCCATAGAAGATGTCAGTGCCTCTCACTTTACGATTGTATGCATATGCAGTATCAACTATACTGATAGTAATAGTGCACACTTTATTATTGCATAGGACACTTCAGCAGTCATGTAAAGAAGAATGACTGACCTAGGCTGTTCCCAATATTGCCTGTGAAATGAAGGAAAATAATGGAAACCACGAACCTCTAGAATATGTCTTCGCCTCTCTCTTTACAATTGTATGAATATGCAGTGTAGTGTCAAGGAAAGTGACAGATTCGAGGGGCTGAGATATTATTTTCTGTTTCTGCATTTTGTTGCTATAGTTTATATTTTGAAAATTGAAGTACTAAATGTTTTGGTTTTGATTATTCAAGTATCAAGTAACCCAGGGTTTTAATTTGGATCAATGTATGTATTGATCACTTGAATGTTTTTAAAGTTGGATCACTTGAATAATGTTCCAATTCTGTATATTACATTAAGACATACAATTTTGGGCACCTAACTTCTAATGTGTTTTTAGGCGTGACATGCATTTGATTTGGTGTACTTGCGTGGTCTTTTTAATTTCATCCTGTGAATGCTCTAAACAGCTTTGTCTCTTTTGATGAATACAGCTTCAATGGCAAGGAAAATCTATTTGAGAAAGGGAATCGGAGTAGGAGCTTTTTCTAAAATTTATGGTGGTCGTCAAAGAAACGGAGCACGTCCTCCTCATTTTTGTAAAAGCAGTGGATCAATTGCTCGACATGTACTACAACAATTAGAGAAGATGAATATTGTTGAGATGGATCCCAATGGGTGAGATACTTTTAACTGCATCCTTCCCGTGATCAGGTTTTTTGGGCTCTGTATTCACTATATTTTTTATACTTATTTATGCTCTGATATATATCATTTTGTTTCAGTGGACGGCGTATCACATCGAGTGGCCAGAGAGATCTTGATCAGGTTGCTGGTCGTATTGCAGTTGCTGCACCTTGAGCAATAGAGAGATGGATTTGTAGTTTTGTAGCAGGAAACTAGTTTGAATGTGCGCATACACAGTAGAGAAATGGCTTTTGTAGTTTTTTCACTGAAAACTGTTTTGAGTCTTGTTAATTGGATTTTATTAGTAGGTTTTAGTATTTTGTTTGTCCTTTTTAATGTCACGAGTTCATTGCTTCAAGTTTAAGTATAAATTTGGTCTTAAGAACAATGGATTCCAATGTTTTTGTTGGTTAACATTTGGTATTTATTATGCATGGTTTGAAAATGTTTTGGAGGGTTATTATTGTCATTTCCAGGCATTAGAAAACAATTCAGTATGCTGGTTCAACGGTCTTGCTTCAATGATCTTATTACTAAAAACTCTTGGTCGAGGGCTTCGGACATTAGAAAACTATTTAGCAATATATTTTTTAATTCATTCAAAGTATCAGTGTGAAGGCAGATATTTTATTTCTGCGGAGACACATTTGTTGCAATTTTCTTCTAATTCATAACAAATGTTCTGGTGCAAGAAAAAGCTAGATCATACGCTTGTGGAGGGTTCATACATGTAGGAAAAAAACATTTCAGTAATTTTTTTAATTTTATAAAACATCATTATAAATGGGGTATTTAATGGTTTTTCACCTTAATACAGGTGTCACCTATGCGTTCAAGATATAATTCAGTTAATGCCATATTCCTCTTCATGGACATATCTAAGATTAATAATTTTATTTGGAGGGTCTTGTGTGTTGAATATGGAATTAGAAAAAAGGGAATATTAGGGATACTGTTCAAGTCTTCAAAGAGATTCATTGTATGGATGCAGGATTAGTTGCAGGTAATGTTCAACTTGCAAAAAGCATGCAAGCAAGAGTTTGTTTTCAAATAATATGTGCATGCAAAATTAGCTAGCTGTAGCTTAATGCAAGGAAAAAGAAAACAAATAATACTGTTAATTTATTCACTTTAATGTTCATATACATTTCAGTGTCTATGATATGTTAATGACACCATTTCACAAGGTTGCTTATATATGTTTAACA
>ML809889.1:92971-120089 GCA_009831015.1 Picea engelmannii
TCCTTTAGCCCACATAAGAACTTCTCCATCTATAAAGGCAACTCTAAAGCCTTTCTTTTCTAAAGCTGAAATGGAGAGTAGGTTCTTCTTCAAGCCTGGTACATATAGTACGTCCTTCATTTTTAATGAATTCCCTGAATTCAATTTATGGTTTGATTCTCCCACTCCCTTGATGGGATATTGGTAATCATCTCCAAGAGTCACTTTCTGAGAAAACTTTTTTTCTCAGATACAAGAGAGAATGTTTCTTTGTCCCGTCATGTGTTTGGATGCACCACTATCAATGAGCCAAGTGTCCTCTCCAGGTGTTATAGATCCTGAGAGGGCCGAGATCAAGACATGGTCTTTGATCTGCTCTCTTATCATCTTTACGGGTGGCTCTTCATCTTCGACTACATGGGCATGGAGCCTCTTATGTTTTCTCTTGTATTCTTCTCGTCTGGTTGGACAAAACTTTGCAATGTGTCCCATCTTGTCACAATGATAGCATTGTACAGATGAGTAGTCCCTTTCCTTTCGTTGTCCTTTCTTCTGAAATCTCCTTGGATGAGATTCTTTATGATTGAATTTGTTTGACTGTTGAGGCTCTTTATGAGTCTCCTTTTGGAAGTAGGGTTTCTTCCTTCCTCCTTTGGTGTGGGTAGCTAAGGCTTGATCATCATCTCTTGCTAGTAACGCTTCACGATTCGCTACTCTTGTTTCTTCTTGGATGCATTCTTCCCATAGACTATCAAACTTCAGTTTCTCCGTTTTGGCACATATCGTTTGGATGAATGCATCCCAAGGTCTTGTGAGACCATTTAGGGCCGTCATTATGAGTTCATCTTCGTCTATGGTATCTCCAATAGCTTCTAGTTGTTCTTTGAATTCTCAGATTCTAGAAAAGTATTCCTGAATCGTTTCTCCTTTCTGCATCTTTGTATTCTTCAGTTGAGTTCTTAGATTCATCTTCCGGTTTATGTTCTTTCCTTCATATAGCCTGGTCAAGGCATCAAACATTTCTTTCGGAGTCTTCTTAGATGACACATAAGGAATCAGGTGGTCTTTGATTGAATCTGCAATGATTCTTTTGGCCCTGATGGTGTCCTTTTGATGCTTTGCCTTTTCTGCAACATCGACAGGTTCCGGTACTTCTTCTTTGACGAATCTTGCTAGGTCATTCTCTTCAAGAATGAGGCCAATCCTATACTCCCAGGCACGGAAGTTTTCCACTCCTTCTAGCTTATCAACAAGCTTAACGCTTGCAGACATCTTTACCTGGATCTAGGAAAATGACCAAAAAATGAAAGTGCTCAAAATCAAAATCTGAACTTACCAGGAGGTGCGCTTGGCTAAGGCGAGTAACCTGGTGTGTTTGGGTTTGAGAAAATCCAACTTTTGCTCCTCCAAATTTGATCTGCGGATTTCTGGACTGGTACTTCTGGTACCTCTGGTACTCTAGTACTTCTGGCACACTGGTTTTCTGGTACTTATGGTACTTTGTGAAACTAGGGTTTCACTTTCCGAGAGATCCAGCCACTGAAAAGGTGCGTTGAGAGTGCCAAAGTGATCCTTAGGGGAGGGCGCACTTTTCTAGATGGTTTTGGGGCTGAAAAGCTTCACCATCAAAATGCCCTAATTTTCATGTACGACAACAGTGACGTTTTTCACTCTTGTGAAAGATGCTTCCTTCAACTTGGCTTTGATACCATGTTAATGTTTAAGCCATTATTATAGTTATTTGCATTTCATTAGATAACAATAGCATAATCCAAGATCACTAAGAAATACACAATCACAAGAGACACAACATTTATCCTAGGAAACCCTCTAGGGGAAGAAAACCCAGCAAAACTTCCTTAATATAGATAGCCAATACAATGCCAAGAGATCTCTTAAACTAATGCAGAAAATCCTCTCCCAGATATGCGCCACTCTCTCTCCTCCTTCTTCAACAGCAGATCCAAAACTTGTCTCTCAAAATGAGCAAGCGAGTTGTGTGTCTAAGTGAGGCGCTAGCCTCCTTATTTATATTAGACTGGCACGTGTGAAGTGTCTCTTCACTGGCAGGGCCGACTTCTCCAACTGGGTGGTTATAACCACCTTTAATATTTTCTAGGGCCTCTTTAATATCTGTTGGGGCCAACTTCTTATTCTGCTTATTATAATTATCATTTGACCAATCCGCAAAAGGGGATTTGGTCCTATTACAATAGCCGACGTGATCAATCGACAATGGGGATTGATCCAATGAATAATATATCAAATAATAATAAGAATACTCTTAGCAGTTACATTATTTCAACACTTACCTCGTGGGAAGAAGAGGCTAAAGGCCGAGAGGGTAAAAGTAGCTGGCAAGAGTTAAAAGTAGCTGGCAAGAGTTAAAAGCCAATGTTGAAACCTTGGAGATGCTTCGCCCAGGGATCCCCGAGAAAGCAGTGAAAAGCTTCTCAGTAAGAAAAGGGGACCCTTAAGATAACATAAACACTCAAGGTATTAGTTGATGGATAGGGGGTCTCATCACAAGCTGGCCTATTATGACCATGGGCATGTAGCGGTATGACACTACCAACTATATGGTCACCAAGCCAGGGTAGTGGCTCTTGGTGGCATAGCCAAAAGAAAGGGGGTCTCATCTGTTGATGATTGCAGCTTTGTGAGACATTCTTCAAGTATTCTCCCCAGAGCAGTGGGTTGGGTCGACCTGTGCCTTCTCCCTATCTTCTCCCCGATGGACTGAGTTGGGTTAACCTGAGACTAGTCTTCTCCTCAGTTGTGCTGGGATGGGTTGACCTGAGATAGGTCTTCTCCCCAGGTGGATGGGCTAGGTTGATCTGTGGGGACACCCTTGATCTTCTCCCCATATCCGGCTAGGTTGAATGCTCCTCTGAGACTGAGTTGAGCATGACACTTGTTAGAGGAGTGGCAAGTTGTCCTGGGATGGCACCCAACGTTCCATGGGAGGATACCATGTGGACATGTCACTTGGGAGTTGACCAAGTGGACACATCATGAGGGAGCAACCCTTGACGATGATGATGACTTGTTCTAGTGGGTCGTAACCCCTAGAAGAGATGACGACATTCACACTGGGTGCAGCCATGTGTGACATATTGATGTAACCTTTTACTATGATGACTAGAGACAAGAAGAAGCTCAACGTCTTGTGTAGAAGACCTAATCAGCTAAAGTCGGCCTGGATAAAGAGACACCTTTTGGAAAGGATAAAGTTCACATTGGACTTGTATAAATAGAGAGAACTATCTCTCATTTTGTCATAACACACTTGGATCACTTTCTCTCTTGTGTAGCGCTAGCCTCTTCAGTTTCTAGCGCACTTCTTCGTGGTGATGGGATTTTCTCTTGGACTATTTATAATCTAGTGAAAGGTTGTTGCTGGGTTTTTCTCCCTTGTGAAGAAGGGTTTCCCAAGATATCTCTTGTGTATTTTGTGCATGGTTATCTTCTTGTGATCTTGGATAATTGTATGATGCAATTAATATTTAGGGTTTATGCTTCATGATGCTTATGCTATGCAAAATTGAATAGAATGTTAACAAGTTGATCAAGCATAAAAATTCAACATGGTATCAGAGCAGTGTTCTTAAAGAAGCCATTGCACAAGCTTCTCCAGCACCTTTCTATGTTAGTCATCACCTTGCTACAATTGCAAAACGACCCTTACCCTTTTTCTTTGTCAAGCTAGTTTTAGCACTTTCTCTTGGATGTTGGGCCTAATCTCTTCACAGACAGGTACGGCCTAGTCCAGCGCATCACCTGCAACTTTCAGATTGCAAATTGAAAGAGTTTGATTTTCGGCCCTAGGGTTTCTAGGGTTTCTGCAATCATGGTGGGCAATGTTCTTGTGGAAGATAGGCTTGATGGAGCCTCTAACTTCAACTCCTGAAAATCAAGATTACTCATCACTCTAGAGGAGAGTGACCTAATGAAGTTTGTGGAGGAATTTGTACCAGAACCACCAGATGCGTTAGAGAAAACTCAGTGGAAGAAAAATGATGCCAAGGCTAGAAAGATAATCATTTACTCTGTGAAAGATCATCTTATTCCACACATCTCTCCAATGAAGACATCCAAAGAGATGTTTGATGCCTTGAAGAAGTTGTTTGAAAGTAAGAACACCAACAAATCCATTGCCTTGAAGCACCATCTTCAGAATATTAAAATGACCAAGGCAGATACGGTTGCCACCTTCTTCATGAAAATTGTTGAGATCAGAGATCAGTTAGGCGCCATTGGAGAAATCATTTCAGACAGAGTTGGTAATGCTAAACCTCAATGGTCTTCCAAGTCATTGGGAGCCGTTCATCCAGAGCATCAGTGGACGATCCAAATTGCCCAAGTTTGATCGCTTATGGGCAGACTGCACTTAGGAGGAGACAAGACTTGCAATGAGAGGAGCCCATAGTTCCCATCATGATGAAAGTCATGCTCTTGCCTCTCATGCAAGAAAAGGCAGAGGAAGAGGAAAAGGTACGCACAGATTTCAGAGAAAACGAAAGCCACATTAGGCTCATGAACACAAGGAGAAAGACATGTCAAAAGTCCAGTGTTACAAATGTGATAAATATGGACACTATGCCAGAAACTGTCCTATACGAAAGAAAGGAAGGAGGCATGCAACTACTGCCAACGTTGATGGAGATCCACCTCACACCAAATCGGATCCTGCTGAAGAATTCTTCATCTCAACCCTCTCAAGTACGATTCCTACTAGCAATAATGTCTGGTTAATTGATAGTGGTGCTTCCAGACATATGACTAGATATAAAGAAAATCTCACTGAACTAGTAGAGAAGGATTCTCGGTTACATGTTGTACTTGGTGACGATGCTAGATACGTTGTGAAGAGAACTGGAACCACTTCCCTTCAACTAGACTCAGGGATTCCACTTCATTTGAGTGATGTATTGTTTGTACCGGGGATGAGAAGGAACCTTGTCTCTATTTCAACCTTAGAGGACAAAGGCTACAAGGTTGCTTTCTCCAATGGAAAAGTTCTTGCATGGCACAAGAAATCTAGTATGGATTCAACCAATGTAATTAGTGTTCGAGAAGACAACTTGTACAAATTGACAGTTCATCCAGTTCAGGCACTTGTACATGATTCTATCAGTCTGAGTGAACTTTGGCATAGAAGACTTGCTCACTTACATTACAGAGCTCTTCCCGCTCTAGGGAAGATGGTGACTGGACTTCCACCACTTCGTGTTGAGCAGGATGGCGTTTGCAGAGGTTGTGCTCTTGGCAAGAATACCAAGGGGACATTTTCCAATAGTGACAGCAGATCCAAAGGAGTCTTGGATCTAATACATTCAAATTTGTGTGGACCTATGACGGTTGCTTCCTTGAGTGGATACTTATACTATGTGATCTTCATTGATGATTACTCAAGGAAGACGTGGATTTACTTCTTGAAATCCAAGGAGTCAAGAGAAGCCCTTGTCAGATTCCAAGAATTTAAAGCTCAGATTGAGAACTTGACCGGAAGGAAGATTAAGACCTTGAGATCAGATAATGGAGGAGAGTATACCTCCAAATGTTTTACTGATTTCTGCATTGAGGCAGGGATCAAGAGGGAGTACATTGTTCCTTACAACCCTCAACAGAATGGAGTTGCAGAAAGGAAGAACATGTCTATTGTGGAAGCAACTAAGGCAATGATCCATGATCAGAATCTACCGATGTTTCTTTGGGCAGAAGCATCCATGACCGCAGTATATGTGCAGAACAAAATTCCTCACAAGATTTTGAAGAATATAACTCTCGAAGAGGCCTTCACCGGAGTTAAGCCTGAAGTAGGACACTTCAGGATATTTGGGTGTCCAGTCTACATTCACGTACTAGAACCCTCAAAACTAAACTAGAAAGGATCAAAACTAGAACCCTCTGGCAGGAAGGGCACATTTGTTGGGTACAGTGAATCATCGAAGGCATATCGAATCTACATCTCAGGTCAGAGACAGATCAAAGTGAGTCGAGATGTTTCTTTTGAGGAGGAAGTTGCCTTCAGAAAATCGAGAAGGTCTCACGTAGAGACTGATAGTGAGATGGAGGAAGAGATGGTGTCTTCCCCACCTCACACCCCAGCAATACAGAGAGAGCCAAACTAGCCAGTAGAGACTATTGAGCCTGATGATCCTATTGATCCTATTGAGCTAGTACATCCTATTGATGTTCCTAGAGAAATTACAGTGGGTCGGAAAAGACTTGCCTGGGCTCATCATACTTTGCAGGAGGCAAAGGGACATGCAGCTCCTCGTGGTACTTTCAGAGAAAGTAAGAGACCCCGGAGATTCTTGAGTTATATAGCAGCCATGAGCCACATCATTGATTCTGAGCCTTCTAGTTATGAGGAGGCATCTAGTCAGCCAGTATGGAAGGATTCCATGATGGAGGAGTACCAGTCCATCATGAAGAATGATGTGTGGGACATTGTTCCAAGACCCAAAGGGAAATCTGTTGTGACTTCCAAGTGGATTTATACGATAAAACATGCAGCTGACAGAAGCATTGAGAAACACAAAGCGAGATTTTTAGACAAAGGATTCTCTCAGGTGGAGGGAATAGACTATGAGGAGACTTTTTCTCTTGTTGCTCGATATACCTCCATTCAGACGATTATTTCACTTGCTTCAGCATTGGGTTGGAGACTACATCAGATGGACGTGAAGACAACCTTCCTCTATGGCGAGATTGAGGAAGAGGTGTATATCGAGCATCCAGATGGCTTTGTGATTCATGGGAAGGAGTCCCATGTGTGCAGGTTGAAGAAAGCTCTATACGGACTCAAGCAGGCCCCTCGTGCTTGGTATGCGAGGATTGATGGATACCTGATGAGTTTGGGTTTCAGCAAGAGTGTTGTTGATGCCAACCTGTACTATAAAGTTGACAATGGTGAATCCCTGATTCTGATCATGTATGTTGATGACTTATTCCTCACTGGAGCAGAGCATCTCATTACTTGGTGCAAGCATGAGTTGGCTTTTGAATTTGAGATGAAGGATCTTGGAATGATGCATTACTTCTTGGGACTTGAGGTATGGTAGAGAACTGATGAGATCTTCCTGAGCCAAGGGAAGTACACAATTGAGATCTTGAGGAGATTTGGTATGACAGACTGTAAGTCCATGACCACACCGATGGTGACAAATCTGAAGAAGTTGAGTGAGTCTTCTTCTAATTCAAACTTGATTGATCCGACTATGTATCAACAGCTGATTGGATCACTGATGTATCTGGTTAATACCAGACTTGATATTTTCTATGCAGTAAATGCACTTAGCCAATTCATGAGTCAGTCGAGACAGATACATTGGGTAGCTGCGAAGCATGTGCTGAGATACTTACAAGGCACAATTGGATATGGCCTAAGATATGCTTCTAGTATCGACATGAGATTGCAAGGATATGCCGACTCAGATTGGGAAGGAAGCACAATTGACAGAAAGAGCACCTCTGGATGTTGCTTCAGCCTAGGGTCTGCCATGGTTTCCTAGTGTAGCAAGAAGCAAACTTTTGTGGCTCTGAGTACCACAGAAGCCGAGTACATTGCAGTATGTTCGGCAGTACGCGAAGCAATGTGGCTTCGCAAACTCCTTGCAGAATTGTTTGGTTAGATGTTGGATCCCAACATGATACATTGTGACAACCAGAGTTGTGTGAAGCTCTCAGAGAATCCAGTATCTCATGACAATGCCAAACATGTTGAGATCAAGTATCACTATATTCATGATATTGTGCAGAGGAAGGCAGATCGAGTGGAATACCTTCTTACCGATGAGCAGATCGCATATGTTCTCACCAAGCCCCTTGCAGGTAGAAGTTCGTGTACTTTCGTGATAAACTTGGCGTGAAAGAGAATGTCCCTCTTGCTGAGAGGGAGTGTTTGATGATTGCAGCTTCGTAAGACATTCTTCAGGTCTTCTCCCCAGAGCAGTGGGTTGGATTGACCTGTGCCTTCTCCCTATCTTCTCCCCGATAGACTGAGCTGGGTTGACCTGAGACTTGTCTTCTCCACAGTTGTGAGGGGCTGGGTTGACCTGAAACGAGTCTTCTCCTTAGGTGGATGGGCTGGGTTGATCTGTGGGGACGCCCCTGATCTTCTCCCCATATCAGGTTGGGTTGAACGCTCCTCTGAGACTGAGTTGAGCATGACACTTGTCAGAGGAGTGGCAAGTTGTCCTGGGATGGCACCCAATGTTCCATGGGAGCAGACCATGTGGACATGTCACTTGGGAGTTGACCAAGTGGACACATCATGAGGGAGCAACCCTTGACGATGATGATGACTTGTTCTAGTGGGTCGTTCACACTGGGTGCAGCCACGTGTGACATATTGATGCAGCGTTTCACTATGATGACCAGAGACAAGAAGAAGCCCAACGTCTTGTGTAGAAGACCCATTAGAAGCCCAACGTCTTGTGTAGAAGACCTAATCAGCTAAAGTCGACCTGGATGAAAAGACACCTTTTGGAAAGGATAAAGTTCACATTGGACTTGTATAAATAGAGAGAACTATCTCTCATTTTGTCATAACACACTTGGATCACTTTCTCTCTCTTGTGTAGCGCTAGCCTCTCGAGTTTCTAGCGCACTTCTTCTTGGTGATGGGATTTTCTCTTGGACTATTTATTATCTAGTGAAAGGTTGTTGTTGGGTTTTTCTCACTTATGAAGAAGGGTTTCCCAGGGTATCTCTTGTGTATTTTGTGCATGGTTATCTTCTTGTGATCTTGGATAATTGTGTGATGCAATTAATGCTTAGGGTTTATGCTTCATGATGCTTATGCTATGCAAAATTGAATAAAATGTTAACAAGTTGATGAAGCATAAAAATTCAACATCATCACGAGCCGACCTATTATGACCATGGGCATGTAGCAGTATGACACTACCAACTATCTGGTCACCAAGCTAGGGTGGTGGCTCTTGGTGGCATAGCCAAGAGAAAGGGGGTCTCATCACGAGCCAACATTCTCATTTCTGTGAAATGTTTCTAGATAACGTTGTCACCTCTGGTCATCAAGCCAGGACAGTGGCCCTCAACTATTTCCCTTGAAGTACAAGATCAAAAGATCAAAAGAAATAAAGCTAAGAGTAAAAGGCAATGAATGGGCTAGGAAACAATTGCATTTATGACGAGGTGCAACTCGCCCTCTACAAAGGCACCCACGGGTAAGACTTTACATTTCCTTGTTATTACATGCACCCGATGCCCAAATACTTACCCCATGCCACCTCATACACTTACACTTACATTTCCCTGTTATTACATGCACCCCATGCCCAAATACTTACCCCATGCCACCTCACACCTGGGAAACACCCCAAACTTAAGAGAGGTTAGCCCAATAGGACACCCTGAAACCTTCTCCAAATCTAACTTGTCAAATTGCATAACATCTTTGAGCATTTATCTGGGTTAAGGGGGGTTTGATGCACATGTTTGGGTAATTTAATTATTGGATGTGATTTACATGCGATGATCCCTGTGACTTATGAAACCCTGGATGGTGTACTTGTTGTTGCTGCAGGACCTTGCGCGGTGGATAGGTACACAGGAGGGAATGATTAGCTCAGACCTTCATGGGGGCACAAATGGATGTTGCAACCCCAATCAGGGGTAAGAAGAAATTGAAGACTTGCACCGGGAAAAAGAAGGATGTTTCCTTTGGAGACACCCTGGCAGACCTAGACCAAGGGGGACCTTGCTCTTCCTCATGGAAGTTAGCCCTTGTGGGCCCTAGACGTCATCCAGAGCTAGGGTTTGCAATTTGGAGGCATTTATCAACCTGGTGGCACATGTGGGCATCATCTAGGGCCTCTGGAGGCCAAGCGCCCCACTTTTCTAGCTCAACGTTTTACTTATGAGCCTCAACGTCACCCTAGAAGGGCATGACGTCACCCTTGGAGATGTCTTTAGATGCTAATTAATTTTTATTATGTCAAAATTGAATTTTTTTGTAAATTGGCCAGGTCGGCCTTATTTTTTACCTAAAATTAATTGAAGGTCAAAGTTTTGTATAAATAAACATAAAGTACTCTCATTTTCATCATCACAACTTGTCATACAAGACGAGGTCTGAAATTTGTGCCCTACTGAGGGCTATTGGTTGAAATTGTGAGGCGCACTCTTGTATAAGGCTAGTTTTTTGCAACTTGGATCAATCTTGGAAGCTTTGTGGTGATCTTGCATGGTATTATCATGATTATTCTTGGTGCAAGTAAGTAAAATCTGCATTTTTTGTCATCTATTGAATGGTATGTTGTATGGTTTTATTTGCTCATACAAGATTATGAAATTGCATGGTATACTTAATGCTTGAAGTAAGGAACTTAAATTGCTACTTTCTTACTTTCTATTTGCCAAGCTTTTCATTGAATTGATCTAGTAACTAGTGAAACCATAGAGCCCTAAATTGCTAGCACTCTAAGGATTTGACTTAGTTATCTTTGCATAAGTTTTTCTCCATAAGAAGCCTAAGGAGAGCAAGAAGCTAGGGCCTAGAATTGCCTACACCCTAGCATCTTGTCTCTTGAGGTCAATGCATAGGGGGACTTAAGTTACTACTTCTCCTATGCATTTTCCCTCTTAGACTTTTTTGCATTATCATAAATTGATTTGCAGCCTTAGAAGAAGCCATCCACTTTGACTTCGTAAACCCTAAAAGGCACTAGCTCTTGCTTCTCTCTTGTTGAAGGATTGATCAAACACTCAAAACACTTTTCTCCTAAGCTTTTACTATCTCTAACCCTAGTTTAGCCTAGATCACTAACTTATTTGTTGCTGTTATAAATGTTTGCTACAACCATCTAATTGCAGCAAATTTTCTGCATACTCAACATTAATTGCTAGCTAATCATTTCAGAAATTGCTTGTGACAAGTTATTATCATTCTACATAGTTAATGCTATCTTTTCATTGTCTTTTCAAGCTTTTCTGAGGAGTGTTTGTTGCAGCTATTACATTTTATCAATTGTTGTTGTAAACTTATTGACTGCTGCAATTTCATATCAGCTAGCACTTATTGTCATTGTCTATTGTCTACTGAGGTATTTTTATCATATTTGTACTTGGGATTATTGTATATGCATGCTATATTGTCTTGTTCCAGGCAGGTATATCAAGCACTTCATTAACCTCAATTTTTAGACACGGACTTGGTGACTTTGGTAACCAGTGAGAGGGGGAATATATCTAGACCATAACCCTAATTTTTCATCCCTTTAGGTTACCGAGGATGCCTCCCCTGGGGTAGACCTTGCCTATCCCTAAAAAGTGGGGATTTCCTATTAAAGTGACAGTGATAGGATATCCTGTTTGTTACGCCAATCTCCCTTACTTGCCTTGGGCTTTGGGCAAGTACAAATTGTGCGATAACACAGTGCATTGGCCATACATGACCCACCAGATGACAACATCAAGGTTCTCCTATCCATCCTAGCAATCGCTCACAGTGTGTTGAAGTCTCTCCTTTAGAGTCTCTTAACTTGATCTAGATGTGTGATTGTGGTACACCATTTGATGTCTGGTGCCTTGGTAGGGTCCCCTTTCCATATTTTGTCCTCCTTGGTTTCATATTCGATTATGGTAGGTGTTTTGGTTGACTCATTTGCATTCCTCTTTTCTAATCTAGATTCCCTCTTGGGCTTCATGCACTAATTGGGGCCCTTGATAGTTCTTCCTTCAGTCCTCAAACGATCTTAATTCATTAGGATAGACTCTTTGACTCTCTTGTCAAAACCTTACCCTAACTTAAGTGGTTTTGGCAGGTATATCAAGTAGTTACTTTATTTAGCATACCACACCTATTTCCTACAGTTTGTTGATTTCTGCAGTATAGTGGAGGTAATTTCTGACAAATCCCCACAGTATGACCCACCTGTAAAGGGGTCACGAACCCAATATGAACTTCCCAAGAAAGCCACTCACCCCAACAATCAGCGAAAAGTCTCAAAATGCCACTTGATGGTTCTTTCTTCTATTGAAGTCATTGCATTTCCCTTTGTAAAAGGTATTTGACCTTTATTTCTCATACATTGAAACTTCATCAAGTTGGTAGTGCTCTTGTGATCTAGCTCTCAACTTCCACCTTCCAAGGTCTTGGGCTTGCTTCGCTTGTTTGTCTCCTTCAACCCTACACTAACTTCGAGGTTGCTATAGTGGGCATCTTCTCTTCCATTTGGCTCTAGAGTTCCTTTGTTGTTTTGATTGGCTTGATTGAGGTGTTAGGCCTAGTCTTGTCTTCTCATCCAATCTTCCAACTTTGTCTCTCAAAGGTAGCTTTAGTACAAGTTTATGGGTGAGGAGGCAACCTTCTCAACCAAGGGCACCACAGGTCATCAAACTTCCATTTGATTGGTTCTTGCCTTATATTATTGGAGATAGCTTGCCAAGTTTACTTTTTGTAGGAGGAGATCACTTCACAGATACATAAGATAGCCCATGCCTTGCTTCATTGTTGTTTGTGTTCCCTCTACAACCCTTGTAGCTTCCTCTTTTCAATGGGATAGATAGGGTTATAAAGAATCAAGATCTACACCTAGTTAAGGGCCTTTTCCAACTTAGGGAGATAATAAAACCTGTGTCCTCTTTCCCAATTTACTTGATCACAATAGTAAAAAGGGAATAAACCTAATGCTTGTTGTTTGATATGTGCATTTGGATTGAAAAGGGGTTAATTAGGTTGCATTCTCTTGCATTTCCAGCTTTCTTTCTTTCCACACAAGTAGATAATTAGCACATCAAAAGCATTGAGGAGAATAAACCTTAGTTTAGTTTCCTTGTTTTTGTGAATTCACTATTTTATTATTTAGCATACAAATCAACCCTAATCTACTCACATAGCACTAAAATTTACAACAGTAGGACACTAAGAAACATTAATTCCGTAAATAACTTAGTTGACTACCTCAACCCCCCTTGTTTTCCTAATTCATCCCAAATGCTAAGTAGCAACTCCACTTCCCTTCCAAGCAATCAAGCTTGAATCTTCCTCGTTGTCATAGTGCAATACCCCTCCTTAACTATCATACTACATTTTGGCAATTCCAATGGAAAGTCCCTATCAACCCTTTCCTATCCCCTTGCTTCCTCTGTCTAGAGAGACTGCTTGTCCTAGCTCCTTAGCTTCCTCTATCTTGGTGCTAACCAACCTATCCTCAAAACATGTCAAACTTGTCACATGTAACACAAAAGAGCATTGTCAACATGCCAATTGCTTATCCAAGTGAACATCGAATGAACATCCAGGGACAATTCCCTAACCAAGGTCTAATCCAACTATGCCACCTCAAAACATAGGAAACTTTACTCCCTTTTACACATGAACCAAATCTACCATGGAGTATTTCCAACACCTTGAATGAACATGACAAAAGTTGTTGGTACAAGCCAAATATCATGCAACTTTATCCCAACCCTTAAGCCAAGATGACCCATGTCACTTCCTTCAATTGAGGCTAGCATCCAAATTTGAGATTTCCTATCCAAGTTGGCATCCAACCTAACACAACATGTAGGAAATGTGACAAACTCGTGCCCTACATCATACAACTAGCTAAACAATTTCCCCCTACTTCGACAAATGTTGGAAACTTGCCTTCAACAAAGTCTTGGGACCGAGAACCTTAAAGACCCCCCAAACACCCAAAATCATTCCTAACCTATTGTCAATTTTTAAGCATCTAATTTCAAATCTGAAAATTACTTCCAAGTGACTTCAAACAATAAACCCTAGCACTGTTATCACTGAATAAGTTTATACTGAAATTATGACAGAAAATTACAGCGGAAACATAAAGATCAAAGAGTAACCATCCATGCACACGTGACACAAGTTTTTGTTCTATAAACTTTTTAGATCCGAGGGCATAAACCAACCCTCTCAGCAAATCTGAGGACAAAATAGTCCTCTCAAAAATTACAAACTCAACAAAATTTCCGAAAAATTCCCTCACAAACCTGTTGCACGGCTTGTTGGCATCAGCATGTACGGTCTGGTACTTACCCAGAAAATTCGCACATGCGACCTGTACCTTCCTCTCACACGTGCCGCTTGATTTCTCCCACACATGCGATTGTATAAACTGTTTTCTTCCACATGTGCGACATGTACCTTCCTCTCACACGTGCAGCCTGTTGTCCTCTTCCTCTCACACATGTGACCTCTCTCCTTGGCTGGAAAACAGAAAACACAAAGTCAAAGAACCCTAGGCCAGATTAAGTGCAGAATTTCCTTACTGAAATTTTCACCTCCTTAGCACAAGTGCTCTCTCACTTATGCTAACTTCATAATGTCACAATAAAATATCCTTCACTCTCCTTTTATAGGAGTCTAATGAGTGAGTTTAAGAATCCCTTCTAAACTCAACATTAAATTAGAATTGTTTATTCACTCATGTGGGTGTGAAACCCCAACGTGTGGGTGTTAAGCCCCAACACAAGCCCCCAACACCAATTCCAAGCCCCAACTCCAATCCAAAAAAGGGTTTTCACAAAATGAACATGCAATGTGGGTGTCGATGAAGATTCTCACATGCCCGACACCAAGGCCAATGTGAGAATACCTGCCCGAAGCTACAAAACATCAACACTCCCTCTTAGCGAGGGAGGTATTCTCACCCACTCCAATATCACCTAGAAGTAGCTCTGTCTCCCATACTAGAAGTGGTTATGCTTCCCATACTGGATCCGCTACCACAACTCCTCTCCAATCCACCTGATTGGCTACTCCCTCTCTCTCTGAAGCAAATCCTGTTGTATGGCATGGTCCCTTCTTGGGGACACGTTGCTCCTAGAAGCTTCACGCTTCTGAGCTTCCTGACACCTTCATAACAATCTTGGAAGACTCCTCTCTCCCACCTGAACCTGAAGGTTGACTTCCTCTAGATGGTTGACTCTCCCTTTGAGCCTACTGACTCCCTCTGAAATCCAGCTCCCTCTGAGTCTGCACAACCTTCGAAGCTACCTACTTCTTGACCTTTGTCACTTTGCTACTGTTGGCCATGGCTCGCATAGGCTGGCCCTTTAGCCTATACAAGTAACTCCAACAACCACTATTGTGTTGGAGCTAGATTCTCTAGGCATGTATAGCACCTGTCCATCCCGGAACAAAATTGCATAGCCCTTCTCCTCAATAGATGAGACTAAGACCACACTCCTCCTGAGTTCTGGCACCCATAGCACATTTGTCACCCTCAACACATCTCCTAACTCCATCCGGAATGATACTGTTCCAGATCCTCGCATAGCATGCTTGGTACCCATACCAAGTTCCACACACAAATCTGAGTCGATCTCTTTGAAGCTCTCAAACAAATCCCATGCTCTTGTCATATGTCATGAGGCTCCACTATCCACCAACCAAATCCCATCACATGAAACTGTACCAGAAAGGGCAGAGACTAATAGGAACTCCCTCTGAAGCCTGTCTGCAACCTCATCAACCTCTGTCGTTAATGCATGTTGCATCCTTCCCCCTTTCTTCTGATGTGGAAACTGTGAAGCATAATGACCATAATCATGACAAGCAAAACACTTGACCTTGCTAAGGTCCTTCCTCCTTAGCTCTAGAGAACCTCCTCTTTTGCCTTTCCTAGTATGAGCAACTAGGGCCTGGTTCTCATCATTGCTTCCTTTCTACTTGCCATTCCTAGACTCTATCTGAGCCTCCTCCTGGATGCAATCGATCCTTAGTCTATCAAAATCTGGCAACTTCTCTCATGCACAAATGGTTCCCAAGACTCGGGAAGACCATTCAATGCCACATTCACCAACTCTGTGTCATCAACTGCCTCACCAATAGCTGCAAGTTGACCACCAATCTGAGTGATCCTCATGAGGTAGCTAGCAATTGTATCTGAACTGCATATCTCGACAACTCTGAGCTGGTGCCTCAAGATCAACTTCCAACTTGCATTCTCGTTTTAGTACAAACGCACCAAAGCATCAAACATATCCTTGGCAATCTTCTTCTCGGAAATGTGAGGAATCAAGTGATCCTTCACAGAATCCAACAACACTCGCTTGGCCTTCACTTCCTTCTTCTTATGAGCTGCCAATTCCTGCGGATTATTAGGGCTCGGAACCACCGACTCAACATATTCTTTGAGATCATTCTTCTCCAAGAGAAGAAGAATCCTGGCCTTCCAAGCCCAGAAATTTGTTGCTCCTTGCAACCTGTCCTCAATTATTTTCATATCTAGATCCATAGTTAGTAGCATTTGATCGAGTTCAATATCCAAACACTGCAAATCGAGAACCAGTAGTTCTAATAGAGGTCGAGACCTAATAGCGAAGGTAGCAAAGCTCGTTCGACCATACACAAAAAGCTGCTATGATATAGAATATATGAGTAGTAACACCTAATAGGAGCTTCCTAAGAATGGAGACTTACTAATTCAGTGACAACACAAGTTGGAGGACCAGTTAAACCTATTTCTATATTCTATTTGGACCTTCAAATGATAAAGACGTGCAATTGCCCACGTCCGGCTCTATCAAGAAGTTCACTAATACCAATTATGTTGGGCCTACTTATGTTTGGGTGGGGAAGGGCTTTAAGAAGATGGTTTGTAAGGTCAAGTCCCATCTAAATAGATGAGAGTTGAGACCTCTAAAACTGGAAAACCCTAGCTTGATAAGGGAAGCGCACAGCCTAAAGCAATATAACCCAGAAATAAGAGAGAAAAGAACAATAGAAATGAAGAGCCTGAAGGAAAAATGGCTTAGTTTCTTGTTCCACACATTACTTCTCAAAGCTTGTTTTTTTTCCTTGCTCTCCTCACCTTCCGTTGTCAGATGAGCCTTTTACTCACCCCACTTATATAAGGGGTCGAGTGAGCGAGAAATACCTAAGTCAAGGCAAGCGAGAAACCTTGGAAATAAATCCATGGGAAAATCTTGGGCACTTTCCCCCATTCCAAGGATGGTACCCAATGTAAAGCAGATAACGTAGACTTAATGCGCCTAACCCCGTGGGAATCAAATTGGGGACTTGCTCACCATTGTGACCTGCCCTATACAAAACAAAAAATCTACAGCAACCCATGTCTAAGAGGTGATCCTTCTCTCTTCAAGGCCTCAGCTATGATACCATGTCAATTTTTAAGCATCTAATTTCAGATCTGAAAATTGCTTCCAAGTGACTTCAAATAGTAAACTCTAGGGTTGTTATCACTGAATAATTTTACACTGAAATTATGTCAAAAAATTACAATGGAAACATAAAGATCAGAGTAACCATCCATGCACAAAAGACACAAATTTCTATTTTGTAAACTTTTCAGACCTGAGGGAAAAAACCATCCCTCTCAGCAAATCACTAAATTAGCAAAATTTCTAGAAAATTCCATCACAAATTTGCTGCAAACCTATTGTACGGCATGTTGATGTCAACCTATAGGGTCTGCTACCTGCCCAGAAAATTCGCACACGTGGCTTGTACCTTCCTCTCACATGTGCGACCTGATTTCTCCCACATGTGCGACTATATAGATTGTTTTCTTCCACACGTGCAGCTCTACAGACTATTCACATGTGCAACCTGTACCTTCCTCTCACACGTGCAACCTATTGTCCTCTTCCTCTCACACGTGTGACCTCTCTCATTGGCTAGAAAAACAGAAAACATAAAGTCCTGAAATCCTAGGCCAGATTTGCCAAAGTGTAGAATTTCCTTGTTGAAATTTTCACCCCAATCTCCTTAGCACAAGTGCTCGCTCACTTATGCTAACTCCATAATGTCACAATAAAATCTCCTTCACACTGCCTCTCCTTTTATAGGAGTCTAATGAGCGAGTTTAGGAACCCCTTCTAAACTCAACATTAAATTAGAATTGTTTATTCACACATGTGGGTGTGAAGCCCCAACACAAGCCCCCAACACTAATTCCAAGCCCCAACTCCAATCCAAAAAGGGTTTTCACAAAATGAACATGCAATGTGGGTGTCAACGAAGATTCTCACATGCCCGACACCAAGGCCAATGTGAAAATACCTACCCTAAGCTACAAAACATCAACAACTATAACTCAAAACGAATTAACCAGGGTCACTAAAAGCAAACTTGCTATTTAACCTTATCTCCTCCATCATTACATTGTAGGTATCCTCTTCTCACATGACAAACGCTTGCAAGGTTTCTAATGACCTACCTTCGACAAGTTCTCATTCAGCAAATTCACAAGGACCAAGCCTTCTTCCGAACATTCATCGAAACTTGATAAGTGGCGCAAGTATCACAATAAAAACACTCATAACTCGAAAGAATGTTGTGTTCTCAAAAAGAAAGGAAACAGTGCTCAACTCGACACCCCTTCTTCTCAAATTAAAACCGAGCAACCCCCACCTTCTAAACAAATATTATCATCTTAAC
Organism: Picea engelmannii; assembly: GCA_009831015.1. NCBI lineage: Eukaryota > Viridiplantae > Streptophyta > Pinopsida > Pinales > Pinaceae > Picea > Picea engelmannii. The sequence continues at coordinate 111,351 of ML809889.1, forward strand.
ATGACACTTCTACCTCTCAACTTGAACCTAAAACTTTTGAACCACTTCCCCTAACTCAAGCTTCGGGTAATGTGCCAACTTTTGAACCACTTCCCCTTGAGCCTCAAACTTCAAACTCAAACTTTGAAACTTCATTATCAGACTTTAACTATGTTTAGTGGTTAGCAACCAAGATAGCCCTTCTACCATGCTCTATTGAGTCTCCTTTGTCTTGAGTCCTTTCTACCCCAACTTATAGCTTGCTTTGCCCAAATCACTACTTGTTGCCTTTGATGCAGGGCTCGCTTTCCCTTGTGCTAGCTCTTACCTTTACACATCCTTGACAACCATCATTATTGCTATTGAGCTTGGGGTATATCATTTCTAGCATGCCCCAATCGACTCACATAACATCCACGACACATAGGTAAGCGGTTATCTAAAGTCATTTTTTTTCATTTCTACATTTATTTTCATGCATATCACTTTTAGCATGCCCCAGTGGGCTCTCACATAGTATGCCTCTACAAGCACTCATATGGTAGCAATGGGACTTACGCAAATCCAAGGACTATCCTCTCTCTTTCATTTTCTATACTTATTGACATAGCTTAGTCACTATCATTTACTTTCATAGTCTCCCTCCTTGTGTTAGGACATTATCTCATGCTACATTTGCCAATGGACATTATCATTGTTTTTCCTATCATTGTCACATTTTTTCTTTGTCTTCTTATGCTTCCTTTCCCTTAACCTCCTTCATGGCAACTCACTACCACTCCACTTCATGAATAACAACCCCTGCCATAGGGGTAACATATAGTGCATGGATTTTGCACTTCATACTAACCATATACATATCCCTTTAGATGATAGTAGGTTAAGTATTGTACAATGCATTGGCACACACAATCTGCTCACTACCAACATCAAGGTCCTCCTATCCATCCTAGCGACGACTCATAATGTGTTGAAATATCTGCTCTACAGTCCCTTACATTGGTTTCGATGTGTGATTGTGGTATCCCATTTGATGTCTAGTGTCTCGATAGAGTCCCCCTTTAGTCGTTCGTTCTCCTTGGTCGCATGTTCAGTTATGGTAAGCGTTGTGCTTGACTCATTAGGTTCCTATTTACTAATGTAGATTCCCTCTTGGGACTCTAGCATTAATTGTGGTCCTTGCTAGTTATGGAGTCTCCCTTTAGTCCCCCTCAATGATCCCATTTTGTCGGACACAGTCTTTGAGGTGCTTTCTTGGTCAAACATTACCCAAACTTAAATGGTTTTGGCGCATGTATCGAACCACTATTTTATTTAGCCACATCACACATGTTTCCCACAACTTTTTTATTCTTGCATTACAATGGGGGTATTTACTAAGAGATTCCCACAGTATGACCCACCTACCTATGGTACAATGGGCCATGAACCCACGATACGATTCTCTCAAGAAAGCCACTCACCCCAATAATTAGTGAAACGTCTAAAAATGCCACTTGAGCATTCCCTCTTCCCCTATGGACTTAGTAAAAATGACTAAGTGTTGAGACTTGCGGGGTTGCAGACTTACAGGGGTAGGTGATATAGAAAAATCATAAGATGGGATCCCACATCCACATTCAAAATTCAAAAATAAAGTAAGTATAAGACTCAATAAAAACTAAGTGTAAAACACAGTAAAATGACTAAGTCACGAAAGCCGCAATTTCATTAATGCAGAAGTGGGAAGTGCAAATTGAGTATTGCAGAAATGTGGGTTGTAGGGTTAGGGAGTGGAAGGTGGAAATGAGGGTATGGACTCCTACATCTACATTCAAAAGTAAAAAATAAACTGAGTATAAGACTTAGTAAAGACTAAGTGTAAAACTCAGTAAAATGACTTAACACCTATGGATTCAAAGTAGTTGTTTCCCCACATAAATGGTGTTGGTTATGATATTTGGGTAGAGCAAATCATTGCCCTCCTTTAGAACAAGGGTTTGTGGATGTACCCAGTAAAACTCCTTTCTCCAAATATTTAAGGCATGACTCCATTAGTTTTGCATTTTAGAGAGTCTAGAACAAGTACATGGGCCCCTCTTTAAGATATTGTTTATATGATCCTTCTACTCATGGAATGATTGAAAGCATGGTTGTTATTTTTTATGAAGTCCTTATGGACCCCGCCACATTTGGAGATGGTCTTTATGTTCCAAGATTTGGTGGTTTTATAGTAGATGTTTAGGTTGGTGATGCAAGACATACTTCTCAGCTAATGGAATTGGTTCATAGTAACATTTATGCGCCCATGAACACTTGTTTTCAAGCGAAAGCTAAGTGCTTTCTCACCTTCTTTGATGCAATTTTCACTCACAGATCTATAAGATCTGTTCCACTATCTTTTATAGATGATTCTATGGATGACTCTCCACATATAACAGTGGATCTCTACTCTCCACACTATACTTGACAACTCCGTCTTCAAGAACAACTTATACTATCCTTTATACCTTCAACAAAACCAACATGCTTCAATAGATCCTTCTTTTGTATCTATGCCAAAAGCCACCTTCACCGAGTTGTGGAACTGTGTTGGTGTCGAAGATATGGCATTTGGAGGGGGTTACGTCTTTTCACTATATGGCCCACATTCAACATTAAGGGGGGAAGTTGTGTGGTAGTGCCTTCTCTCTAGGGCCTCATGTTCAAATTAAGGGAGGGTGTTGTGAATAGGTCCAACCCTATTTTGAGCAGGGTAGATGCATCAACTCACTCACTTTTTGTAATATCCCTAGGGTTTCTGGGCTAGGTAAGGGGGTTAAACCAGCTTGCAAACAAGTTTATTTTTCCACAGTATTTCACAATCTTTGCATCATAAACAGATAGCATTTATAAATGACTAGCATATCAATAGAATTCAACTGCTTTAAAAACTAAATTTCAGTTCTGCAATATAGCAATGATATCCAACAATAGTAATCCTCTAAGGGTTGTTGCCACAACTATAGCAGACACCAGAATACAGTCTTAATCAAAACGATAATTAATGTTGTAACAACAACTAGTCTCTACAACAAAAACACTAAATAAAACCTGAAGATCCACTATAGTGGTGCTATGGTTGTCCCTGTTTGTTGCGTCAGACTCCCAACAATAGAAATAAGGGTTCGGTGCTCCACTTAGACCCTTGTTGCTACTTCTGTTAGCCACGAGATGCCCCCGACCTGCGCTATAGTGGATGGTAATCCACCCATAATACTCCTCAACTCAACAAACCTTAACTCAACCGCTTTCCAAGGTGACCATGCAAGCAAATAGGGGCTCAACCCTCTCAGAACCAAAAGGAATAGGGTTCATCTCCCCTGCAAGGGATGGAACTGACCCTGGAGCAGCTCGTTGTACCCTTAAATACCCTCTGCCTCCACTGGAGCTCATCCACCAACCCTCAACAGTTCACAAACCCTTCTTCACACGAATCGGCTTCCTCTTAATATAGAATCAGTCCTCTAGAGGAGATGGCAGCAACCTTCAACAGTCCTTCCAACAGATTAGCCTCCCAATAGATAGATTTTTGGTGCAGAATGGTTTAAGGTTGAGCTAGGGTGGGCACAAGGCCTCACCGAAACCCAACAAAGCGCAAGGGTTTACAACCCTCCAATGAACTGAGGCAGCCGCCTCCAAAGTCAGAAAAGAGAAACTCCCAAAATGAATTCTCGTCCTCTTCAATTGTCTCTTCCTCCTTATATAGTTTTTGTCCTTAGCTTTTTGCCCTCTTTTTAGGTATCTTGCCCCTTAAGTTAGGGTCACTTACCCTTTTCTTTGCCCCATGGACACTTTTAAACCCGTTCTTGCCCTCCTACTGTCCCTTTAAAACCTACGACTCCCCTTCCTTTCAGGGACTATGGCCTACGGGGAGCCCCCTACGCCACTACGTCCACCCTCCCAAGGAGGTCAAATGGGAGGGGACATGACAGTCCTCCCTCCCCGAGTTTGCTTGTCCTCAAGCAACTGCAACCTAGGGTGCTACAAAATCTGCTCTCCCTCCCATGTGGCGTCCTCTACTGGTAACTCCTTCCACCTTATCAAGTATTCAATTATCGTCTTGTTCCTCAAATGTTTCTCTCTAAATGCCTAAATCTGTTCAGGAAGCAGAATCAAATGACCTTCCTCGTCCAATGGTGGCAAGTCTGTGGACGAAATAACCTGTTGGCCCAAGGCCTTCTTGAGACAAGAAACATGGAACATGTTGTGAATCCTGCTGCCCTCCGATAGCTCTAACTCATAAGCCACCTCTCTGACTCGTCTAATCACCCTGTATGGTCCATAGAAACGTGGTTGTAGTTTTTCTGCTCCACTCTTCTTCAAAGAAGACTGTCGATACAGTTTGAGCCACAGAAAAACTAGGTCACCCACCTCGAAGCTATGCTCCACCCAGTGCCTGTCCACATATGGCTTTTGTGCCATCTGTAAGTTGTCCTTTAGGACCATGAGGATGTCTTGACTCTCATGTATCCAATCCTTGGCCTTAGGAGTCCTAGTCTCGCCAAATTCCAGCTCCACGAATGATGGGCTCATCCCATTCATAGCCATACAATGCCCTGAATGGGCTCGTCCCAATAGACATGTGATGGGTGGTATTGTAGCAATACTCACCAAGATGCATCCATCTAATTCACGCCTTTTGATGCCCGGACACATAGTGACGCAAGTACCCCTCAACCCATTTGTTGACAATCTCAGTCTGCCCATCTGTCTGGTGGTGATAACTCATGTTGGGTGTCAACTCTGTCCCTGCCAACCCGAACAACTCCTACCAAAAAGCATTGAGGAACCCACTATTTCTGTCGCTCATAATGACTCTAGGTAGACCGTGAAGTCTGAATATTTCCTTGACGAAGAGCTCTGCCACCTGTGGAGCTATATATTCGGATGGTATGGCAATGAAGTGAGCGTACTTGGTGAATCTGTCTACCACCACATAAATACATCCTTACCTTGCACCTTCAGAAGCCCTGTGATGAAATCCATAGAAACAACTCTCATTTCTGCTCTGGAATAGGTAAAGGTTGTAGTAGACCTGCAAGGTGTGTGAGCTCAGACTTATTCTGCTGACAAGTCAAGCACTCCTTCACGTGATGTAAGACATCCCCCTTGAGACCCTTCCAAGAGAATCTCTCATGTACTCACCTATATGTCTTCAAGTATCTTGGATGCCCGGCTAGTGGTGCATCATGTACTGCTCTCAAGATTTTCTCCTTAAGAATGGACCCAAGGACGAGATAAATTCTGCCTTTGTAATAGATGATGTCATCCACTACTGTGTACCTGTTATCCTGTATGTTGCCATCTATCAGCTCCCCTGCAAAAGCGTTCTTGGAATACTCTACCAAAAGGAGAGATTTCCAATCTGCTACAATCTCAGACATGGGAAATATTGTAGGTCTCCGAGACAAGGCATTTGCAACCACATCGTTCTTCCCCTTGACATACTCGATGTCAAAATCATACGCATGCACCTTGTTGACCCACTTTTGTTGTCTCTCGCTCAAATCCTTTTGCTCAAGGCAATGTTTCAGACTATAGTGATACGTCTTTACTACAAAACATCCTCCAACCAAATATTGTCGGAATTTGGCCAATGCATGCATGATGGCTACCATTTCTTTATCATAGATGGAAAGAAGCCTCTCGATTTCCCCTAGCTTGCAGCTTTCAAAAGCTATGGGATGTTTGTTCTGCATCAATATTGCTCTTATTCCTTCGTCGGATGCATCACACTCCAAAACAAAGGGCTGGGAGAAGTCAGGAAGTGTTAACACCGGACAAGTGCTCATCATTTCCTTCATCCGATCAAATGCCTGTTGGGCCTCCTCTGACCACTTGAATGCCCCCTTCTTAGTGAGCTCGGTCAATGGTGCACTAAGCTAGGAAAACCCCCTCACAAAGCACTGGTAATAACTACATAACCCCAAGAAGCTCGGTCAATGATCTGGGTGTGGATCAATCAAGTATCGCACGTATCCTCACCTAGTGGACCTGTACCCCCTGTGCGCCAATAATATGCCCCAAATACAAAATCTTTGTTAAGCCAAACTCGCACTTTGCCTCCTTGGCATAAAGTGATTGCTCCTCCATGATGTTGAGTATCTCGTCCACATGACGCAGATGATCCTCCCATGTCCTACTGTAAATCAACAGATCATCAAAGAATACCAACAAGAACTTCCTCAGCTGCTTGTTGAAGAAATGGTTCATGCATGACTAGAATGTAGCTAGAGCGTTAGTCAAGCCAAAGGGCATGACTAGGAACTCATAATGTTTGTAGTGGCACCGAAACATAGTCTTGTGTACATCCCCCTCGCGCACTTTGATCTAATGGTACCTTGATCTGAGATCTATCTTAGAGAAATAGATTGCCCCATGTAGCTCATCAAGTAGCTCATCAATACTCAGAATCGAGTACCTATTCTTAATTGTCTTCTTATTCAGAGCCCGGTAATCTATGCACATCCTCAGGATGCCATCCTTCTTCTTCACCAGTATTATTGAAGAAGCAAAAGGACTAGAGCTAGGTCAGATGTGTCCCCTCTCCAAAAGCTCCTGAAAAGTCTTCTCGATCTCATCCTTGAACTTCTTTGAATGTCGATATGGCATAGTGATGACGGGTTTGGCCCCCTCCTCAAGCTCAATGATGTGCTCAAATCCCCTATCTGGTGGTACCCCTGGTGGAATCTGCCCAAACACCCTGTCATGCTTCCCTAGTAATTCTTGTATATCTATATAATAGTGTTGACGACCCTCTGTTTTCTTCGGTGTGGTGACCCAACAATTTGTTGCCTATGTTGTGTCCTTGTGCCTGAGGACAACCTCCATCTTTTGGGATGATACAATCTTGGGCGGCTCTGTAGTCATATCCCTCAAAACAACTCTTTCATCGTATGCATCCATGAATTCCATCCTCATGACCTTGTAGTCTGTGGTGATGTCCCCCAATGAATAGAGCCACTGGACACCCAAGACTATGTTGGTGTCTGTTAGGTCGACCACGTAGAAGTCATCGATCAAGGTATAGTTACCCAATGTCATACATAATCCTCAGATCCTCAAAGTACAAGTCATATTGTACCCATTTGCTACTACCACGTTGAACCCTTCGAACTCTTATGTTGGGATACCTTTCATGGAAACCAATGTTGCATGAATGAAATTGTGGGTGGCCCCACCATCTAGTGTCCCTGTACAACTCCTCTGACTCTGAATGTGTAATACCGAGGTACCCCTGATAGTGTGGCTATGACCATCTTTTTGGGCTCCTCACGCTATGAGTCATCCTCTCTAACCTCACTGCGTGATTGCTCCTCCTCGGGACCATTGTGTACCTCTCCCAACGCATGACTTGTCTCCTCATCGTCCTCCCCATCAAAAAGCACCTCTATGTAGTGTGCTTTCCCTTTACCCATGCATCTGTGACCGAGACCCCAAGGGTCCTTGCAAGTAAAGCAAAGCTTCTTCCGCTTGATCTCCTTCCGAGTCTCTTCATCCAAACGATCCTTCCCTATCCACTCTTTTATTAAATGGCTTCTTGTCCTAGCTCTTGGGAGGAATGTAAGGTTTGGTTGGCCCTTTTGTCTTTGGTACCGTATCCATCATGTCAAGCATTCTCTTAATAGCATCCTGTAGTGAGGTTGGTCTGAAAGCCTTAACCTACCCATCCAGGGATTCAGCTAAACCTTTTGTGAATAGCATCACTAGTGTATGTTCTGATATGTCTGTCACTTGTACAACAACTCTCTCGAACTCTACAATGAAGGCCTCCGGTGTACCTGTCTGCCTTAACTGTGCCAACTCACGGAAGGAGATTTATGGATCCTTCCTGTCGAATTTGTCCATCAGTCTCTGTGTGAACTCCACATAGGATGTGATGCTAGCATGCCCTAGCATCAATAACCCATGGTACCACCACTCATAGGCCTCACCATCCAAGCAGTGTGGAAAATTTGATGGCTTCGGCTTCCGTCATCGGATTGAGCTGGAGGTAGGTGTCCAACTTTTGAACCCATGATCTTGTTGAGCATCTGGATGAGCCATCATAGGATGGGATGGATAGCTTCCCCACCTTCCGCCTTAGATCAGCATTTTGTTGCTGCCCTGGTGCTCCTCTATGTCCCTCCTTGGGTTTGTTCATGTACTTGATGTTACAGTAGTCATGCAAGGACATGGATGCTTGAAACTCCTCTCCAAGTGCCATATATTCCTGGAAATATATGGAGAAATCCTCACTCTGATACTGTTGTACTAGCTATTGCTCCTCAATGAAGCAAGGAAGGAGGGGTCTAGGTGTCCTCCCACTCACTGTCTACTGCACACTTTGCATGGGTACATGAGAATTGTTTCCTCCACCGGGGCTCCATTGTTGCTCCCTTCCGCTTGAGATTTGTTCTGTCCATTACCAGGGGCTCCACTGTTGCTCCCTTCTTTCTGAGATCTATTCTTCCCATGACCTCCATTGGTATTCATGCCTTGGTAGTTACCCTGTAGGTTCAACAACTGTGTGAGGGTGTCAATTAGCTCTCTTTATCCCCTGGCAAACGTCTCCCTCATTTCATTCTACCCTTTAGCCAAAGCATTCAGTATATGAAACATGCTAATGTCCTCCCTCTCATCTCTTTCCTCATTATGGTCCCCCATATTTGTTGTTTCTTCTTCTGAAATTTCATTTAAGGGTTGTCCCCCATGCCCTCGTCTTCTCGTCATCCAAGCACTCATAGGATGGCAAGATCA
>ML809889.1:132992-152577 GCA_009831015.1 Picea engelmannii
GTTATAATTTTCGAGGGGATCATTGTAACTAGCAAAATTTGATGTTGCTAGAAAATGTATATTGATTCTTGAATAAAATTAGTAAGAGAATTTTCCGAGTAATTGGGTGATTGTCAAAGTGTCAATTCAAACTAACGGTGATAGATGCAGTTTGAGAATAAAGAGACAAATGTCGAGGACATAGATGAATGTTTTAGCAGTCATTCTGATCCAATGGCAATCGATGACGTTCAATACATTGAAATGCGTGAGGTCTGATACGGTGGAGCCCCCAGTTACACAGCATTAGCAAGTCAGAAAAGTGGCCAATTTCAACAGGGTTTATGGACGATGAGAAACAAACAGCCCACTGCGATTTAAATTGAAATTAGTATAATCCAATAGGCCAAAATGATTTACAAAACAACCCAACAAAATAAGGTCTCCAAGATTTTCCCATTCTAGTAATAGATCATTGGCATTATTAGGTCCTGGTCCGGGCTCTGAGGATCTCCAAAGTTGAAAACCAACTACCTGTGCATATGGAACTTGACCCAAATTCCAGGCTCTGAGAAGCTCTAAAGCTCAAAACCAAACAACTACCTGTGGATATGAGACTTAACCCAAATGCCAGACGGGCATTCGCCAAGGTACCAACGTTATTGGCAGAAATTTAACCCATGGAACTATACGTAGAGCCGCGGATATATGAAAACAAATCAGAGATGAAGATAGCCACATAAACCGACCATCAAAAGCAAAACAAACTAATGCAAAAAAAAACAATAAACTGAAATTGCTTGTTACAGGATAGCAAGAATACATTAAACTTACTTAGAATATGGACTGCAATCAGCCCTAATCTCATCAAAATATTCAACGCGTGGTATCTGTAAATACCCAATTCAAACCTGCAAAATCCCAGTTGAAATCCTGGATACCCAATTTGATCCTGGCTAAACCCACCTAAGATCTGCTTTTGATTTTTGGTCTGGCCCGAAGGAATTTTCGATCTCGCAACGCGACAGAATACAAAGGCGGAGCTCGGCCTTCTCGCATTTTTATTTTTGAAAAAATTTGTAATCCCAAATTTTCTGGTTTTCCAAAAATGTATTCATATTTCTTCCCCCTCAGTGAAGTAACTCTGCGGTTCTGCTATTGATTTTCTCCCGGATTGCAGCATGCGCTTGCGGGACGTCAAATCATAACAGCGGTTGGACACGTGTTTACCTGGACACGTGTTGGGTGGAGCACTGCGGTATTCGGCATAAATTAGGGATATCAGTTTGTCGGTTGGGGTGTCATTTCGTTATATGAAAGTCACTTGGGTGTTCTGTACAGTGGATGCAAAATGTGTTGTTTTTGTTGGTTTACCGTGATTTAAAAACAAGTGCTCCAGGGCAGCTTAGTCCGTGCCGCACAAGTTTTGTGGATATGAAGAGTTATGTCTTTATGTTATTCGGAATTAGTGTTTAGTGTTAAATAAGCTTGTCACACTTTCCTATCGTGCATGAATTTGTAAAAATTAATCATAAGTAATTGTGTTCATCCTAAAGTTTTACAAGTGTTTTATTTTATAAACGATAGTTACATCTTTTTCACAAGTGTCTTACCTCATAGATACGAAAAGTTTGAAATGATAGTTGCTTATTTTCTACCCCTGCTACCAAGATAATTAATCAAGCAATTGTGTCTTCTGACCGAAGCATCTGCAATTTTTATAAGCAAAACCACTATAACTGAAGCAACATGTTTTGTGGCCTCCTCACTTGTCGAGCACTTACTCCACCAGGGTTACATTGTCTAGGCCACCATCCTATAATTTTTGATATCATTGGAAAGGAAAATTTTAATGGGATGTTCTTACAAAAATAGTGCGGGCTATGAAGGGAAGAATGTGCTTGTGGTTGGATGCAGTAATCTTGCTAATCACAACACCAAACCTTCCATGGTAGCACGCAACGATGTAAGTTTGATTAATAATTCTTATTATCAAAATTTGAGTCTCGTATAATTTTGTGTTTTTCTTTTGGTTTTACATAGATTTTATCAACTCTGCCCAACAAATTTTATTTTTATATTTTTATATGTACAGTGGACATGGCAAACGGTTGTGATGGGAGTATTTTTCTTAGCATATTGGATTATCAGACATTTACTTAGTATGTAAATTTTAAAATAACGGTAGGAAAACAAATAAATTGATTATGAAAAAGTAGGTAAATCTGTCAATCTTCATGGCACAAATAAAGAGCTTAGAGTAGGTAAATCCTACCTTTAGAAACTAAAATAAGGAATTAAACAAAGGGAATCATAAGAACTTATCTCGAATCATGTTGTGAGTCTAGATTTTGCACTTTTCTTTTTGTAGGTTGAATACAACCAGGAAATGTTTTGAGAATACATTTTCTGTGTATGGAGGAAATGACCAAAGTAACTATAAAATATAATTATACATGACGATTGGGTACCAGCGTCGATCATGGATAAGGCGAGCAAACTCTCGATGGTTCGAAGTGAGATAGAGAAGAGTGTCTTGTAGCAATTGATGGGTTCCCTCGCAACACAAAGGAACCCATCATCAAATTTTTGTATCCAAACAAATTATTAGCAAATACAATAAACAGAGAAGAAAAAACAAAATAGAAGCCAAGTAAATACTTCATGCTTTCCGGTAAACCAAGAAAACTCAAGTTATCATCAAGAAAACTACCAGATTTTGGTAAGAACAACATTATTAAAAGGATTGAAGGCATGCATTACATTAGTATTGAAATTCAGATGTTACGAAGAGTTCAACGAAAATTAAATTAAGGAAACCATTAAGGCACACCTACCAAAATTTTAGGTTGTATTCAATTAAATTACACAAAGCCTCCCCTTTTCCGTAACTCGTGGAATAGATAATATGCTCGCTTGGAGATTTAATCTTGAACTGTAAGTCAATAACCCATGTTCAAGACCATATATATATATATATATCAACAACAACAAGATGTTTATTGCCAACTACAGAAAAAGATCTACCTGAGGAATCTCGGGTGAATAAAGTTATAATCCCTATGGATTTCGCTATCTCGCTTGAACTGTAACGAAATGTATTAACCAAAACGATTTATTTTATTATTATTATTGGAAACATGAGTTGGGAGAATGTTTTCCTTAACCTGGGAAGTAAATCCTTGCTAGGAATGGGCGTTCATTTTAAATAACCCATTGTAAAGTTAAATAACTGGAAATTTCAGGACTTGCATATTTAGTCTAACAGCCTTATCAACAAAAAATGAACTAACTTTGAAACCATGATACTTTGACGAAAGGCGAGTTGTTCATATCTTATTTATTTTTCCCATTTCCAGTGGATGAATCATAATCGCTATTCTATTCTTACCCAGTTGTAACAATTTTTCTACATTGTTTTTCTAGCATCTATAACTTATATGGAAAATAAAAATAACTATAAGCAGAGGGAAACAAAGATACATCACAAGCAAGATTTTTTTTCCAGCGAAAACAAATATAGTGCAGACTTCTTACCTTAGTTTTTTTTACCGAATTATACTAACCATTACAGCCACCTTCGATCGTTGTTACTAAATTATTGCCTCCAAGTATGACATTCAAGGTAGAGTCTTACACTTAGAAGTTGGACTCCATTGTTATACGGCTTAGCGGGGTTACAAAGGAATAGCACTACAGAGGGACGTTTTGTGAAACAATGCAAAAGAGCTCTCGTTCAATGAGTTTAATGGTGTCTTGAGCCCCTCGCTCGTAATGAACATTAAAACGACATAGCACTCGTTTCAAAGTGTCATGTGAAATCTGCGAGGTGGAAGGTTTGGATTGAATAGAATCCTGGAGCGGCAGTCTCGTGGGTACATTCTCCTTTAATGCGATTAGAACCAGCAAACAAATGATAACAAGATAATAAATTATAAAATAATTTTTTTAATGTTTCCAATCAGTACAAATAATAAAATTATTATAAAATAGCACAAACATGTACTAACACAAATTTAAAATCCGCATCAACTATGGAAAACTATTATCAAATGTGAATGTTGATAGACCTTCGTCGTCAGTCAGTTGTGCAATAAGACTGTCAATTTTATATCCAATAGTAATACAGATAAACAATATTAATTTTATTATTTAATTGAAAAAATACAAACTATTATGTTAAACTTTGGAAAATTTTAAAAAAAATAAAAGTCAAACTAAAGTAATACCTGGTCAGCGATGAATTGATCGCTATAGTCCCAAGCCTTCGGCAGGGACTAATAAGGGAAATTGGTAATGGGTTAGAGTGATCTGGATTAGGTATAGCATTAAATTAATTGGTTGTTATTGTAATATAATAGTATATTTAACTAAAGAATTTTTTGGATAGACATTGTGTAGGAGGTTTTGAAACATTCAACATTTCGAGTGGACACTCTACCTATATCATTAGGGACAAATGTAGCATAATGACTATGTGTGTAAACCTATATACCCAATATATTCAACATCAAGCAAATTGGATATATCAAAATTAGATTAGGTTTTAGGATCAAATCAATTAGCTACCACTATAACATAAAAGTATATTCAACACCAAGTAAGTCAAATGTATCAAAATTGAAAAAAGGATTTTGGTGAAGTTATAAATCTATTTTTCAAAAGAACATCAATCTTGAGTGATTCCCCTGGATGGGGTGTTATTGGAGAACATGTGGCAAAAGGATCGGACAGGCGACGACCACCATGGCGCCAGCCACGTGACAGGCGCGTGCCTCCCCCTCCCGCCACCGCCATGCATTTAAATCACCCTCGCGTCAACCAGGGCGCCATTAATCTCAATGCGCCCTGCTCTAGTTATTCGTCCCTTCGATGGATCAGAGTTATGGCATAGAATTTACTCTGTGCATGCGTGTATTTCGACATTATGAATCACACCAATTGGGATTTCGGCATTATGAATTGCACCAGGTGCATTTGCAGCTTCATTCTCCCGTGGTCGAACCCTCCAGTGGACTGCATTCCCCCCAGTTGTTCCTCTGCTACCTATCCTTCCCTCCTGTGCTTATCAACTTTCACAGGGTCTCGGACATGCCGAGACAAAGGGGGAAATCCAAGCGTGGCTCGACATGGCAACCCAGTCGACTGCACTTGGCTATCCATCCCCCGCCTGTACCCTCCCACATCTCTTCACCCTCATCACCCTCTTCGCCATCTTCCTCGTCGCAGTCTAGTCACAACTGCAGCAACCTACCGTCCCTCTCCTCACCTTTTGCATGCAAGTTGGAGTGGTTTGATCTCTCAAGAAATTCTCTGGGGTTCAACCCAAGACCACTCTCAGATTTGGCTTCCAATTGCTCCTCTCAATTCGCATGCACACATGCCAGCCCAGTCGCTCGCAGCCCGACCACACTGCGCCCAAACTCTGAGTGCAGGATATGAAGCCAGACATGGACCACAACAAGGGCCTCACTCCTGTGCCGACTCTGCATCTAAATTGCAAGAAGGCTTTGCAATTTCGCAAGGCCTGGTCTTTGAGTTACGACAAGACCTGGATGACCTACGATTTCGAATGGAGATCCTGGATGGGAAGGCAATGCAATTCTTGCAAATGCTCTCAGCATTGTAGGAAGTTCGCCACTTTTAAGTTGGAGAAGCAAATGCAATCGAGGTTGAGCCACCGTTTCTGGCGCCAGCTCCGCATGGGACTACAAAGGATGAAGCGACACCAGCTGAGGAGGAAGCAACACCAATCGGGGACCCAACGCCTAGTGCCACCTCCCTGGACACGTGGCCACACTACAAGCCAACTACCTGATTTGCACATGCGTCTCTTTACATGGTTAGCGAGGTGTCTAACTTTTATTTTTCCACATAGGCCCTATAGTCATATTTTGTCTGTTTCAACTTATGTCAATGTTAGAAGTCAGGACAATCTGGTCACCCATAGAGGGCTTTAATTTTGTTTTTAGACGCTGTAATTATTATGACTGACAATTTAAGACTTGGTTTCTGGATCTGTTCGGCTGGCTGAACTGATTTCCCCTTGGGGCAGTTCAGTGTTTATAGTCTGGAACAAAACGATGACACTGTAATTTATGTTTTTTGAAGGATTTTTATACAATCTTACTTACAAAAAAAAAATCTTGAGTGATTCATTTTAAAAATGCACATATACCTATGTACAAAAAAATAAAATTATACATTTTAAGATTTTGATTTTTTTATTTGTGATTATTATAATATTTTTAATAAAAAAGGATTCAACTTCTTCAAATACCCTTTTTACACAAAAAGATTATATAGTGTTAACCTAATCTTTGATTTCATTATTTTATTATACCTGCCGATAGACATGGTATATAGCTTTGAGTTAGGCTTGACTTTCTATTAGTTCATAGTTGACCATAAAATATACACCCCTTTATCTAAAGTTTTAAAAAATAATGATTTATTTTAAATTTTAATTCTCATTTATTGATATTTTATTGGCCAAAAACTTTGACGTCTTATTGCTACCTTCACTTCCTCAAATGTTATTGTAATAAATATTTCTTGTTTTTTTAATATATATTGTCAAAAGTGAAACTCATCTTACATAATTTAGGCAAATAGTGCATGCCAATGCAGTACTCGTTATATTTCAAAACAAAAATACCTATCTTCTCACTATTTTACACAAAGCGATTATATAGTGTTAACATAATCTCCCATTTCATTATCTTATTGTATTTCAAAACAAAAATACCTATCTTCTCTAATGATTTTCAATGGTAAAAAAACCTATTTCATAAATCATTTAAATCAATATTATATAAAAGTAATTTTAATATAAAAACTAAATGTTAATGTTCAACTAATAAAATTTAATAAATTAAAATATAAATATTTAATAAGACATTGATATTATATAAAAATAATTTTAATGTGAAAATTAAATTTAAATGCTCAACTACTAAAATTTAATAAATATAAATATAAATATTTCTAATACACTAATATTATATAAAAATAATTTTAATATGAAAATTAAATTTAAATACTCATTCATTAAAATTTAATAAATTAAAATATAAATATTTTATAAGACATTAATATCATATAAAAATAAGTTTGATGATGATGATGATGATGATTAACGTCTACTAAGACCGAATTGGTTTATCAGACCTTAAGAGGGTAAGTGATTACTTGTGATTCTTTAGAATTTTGTTTTTGTGCTCGAAAAGCATTAAGAGAAGCTTTCCAAGATCACCATACTTTTGTTGAGTTAAGAGGTTAGGAAGGTTGGTAGTGTGACAAATATTTTGAAAATGAAATCTAATATGGGTATAGGCTGGACAATCTAAGAGAAAGTGTTTTTCATCTGCAACCTTCTTAGTGTCACAAAGGTGACACACTCTTTCATCCCATGGCGTTTTAGGAATTGACCAACGCCCAGTTTCACTATGGAGCTTGTGAGAATTTGTTCTTATCTTAATAATGCTTATTTTTTTCTTTACACTTGGCAAAACAGATAGATAATTTTGATCTTCTAGATTAGGGTTGATTACATCCTTATAATACCTTAATTTTGTTTTTTCCTCTAACTCTTTATCACACCACATTTTCTCCTTAAATTTTGATTTGACATTTTTTTTAATAGTATCTTTAGTCTGCAAAATGGCGTCTTCCTTGATTCCCCAATAGTTTAGCCAAGACCGGACATCTTTATGCCACCCTCTCTTAAGTTGATGGTGGTTATGACTCAATTTTTAAGCAATTTTAGGAAGCCTCTTGTCTTCCATGTTGTTTAAATTGTTCTTGTACATTAGGTATCTAGTCATAGCCATGCTTTCAATGGGGGAGAGGTTTGTTTCTAAGAGGAGGATGGGATAGGGCGTATTTCCTTTAATTTTGAGACTATAGGTTATAAAATTCTTTTGTATTTGCTCTATCTTTCTCCAGGATTCACGAGAGATACTACAGCCCCAGACTTTACATCCATAAAGAACAACAGGTGTAACAAGAGTCTCAAAGAGGAGTTTCCTCTTATCCCAACTCCAAAGATCAGTTGATTTACAATTGTTTTCAAACCCATAATAAGCTTTCCATCCCCCAATGATCATTTTCTCAATGCTATAATTCCAATTGAGCTTGTGGTGAATATCAATTACAAGATATATGTACGAAGTCACTTCCTCCAAGTTGTTGTTGTCATATACGAAGGTATCATAAGGGATCTTATTGGATTTAATAATCATGACCTTAGTCTTATCAGTATTAACAATCATACCCATGTTGGAGCAAAAATCCTTGAGGATTCTTAGTTGGTTTTCAAGATCATGGGGACTCCTTGCCATAAGAACGATATCATCGGCATAAAGAAGAAGATTGATGATTATACCAATGAGATTAGGGCCGACACAACCTGTTTTTTCCAAGCAATCTTCTAACTTGTCAATGTATATGCCAAAAAGGGTAGGGGACAAGGGGCAACCTTGTTTGACTCTGATATTGCAGTTAATCTCTTTTGACCAGCCCTCAATGTTTTTAAACTTAGCAATAACATTTTCACACATCCTTATTGTAGCAGCCCTCAACTCGAGAGGCACTTTTATCTCTTCCAACCTATTCCAAAGGTTTTTCCTAGGAACCATGTCAAAAGCTTTTCTAAAGTCAACAAAACAACAAAAAAGATTGCTTTTAGTATTGAAGAACTCCTCTGCAATGATCATAAAGGTAACAAGATGGTCCACAGTTGAATGATATCTCCTAAATCTGGCCTGGCCTTTAGCTCTTTTACTGTGACTTTCTAGCCAAAGGCTAATCTTCTTTTCCAAAATAATTCCATAAAGCTTGGCTAAAATTAGACTAATCATAGTGGTCCTAAATTAGAGGGAATGTTTCTATCCCCATTTTTAAAAATAGGAAGAATGAGGCTTTGCGTCCATGGTTTAGGGAAGCCCTGCTTGATTGCTAAATTGAAGAGCTTGTGTATATGAGGGATAAGGATTGGCCCTCCGATTTTAAAAATTTCATCTTGGTAGCTTTCAATGTCCTTAGCTTTCCCATTTGCAAGCCGCTTAACCCTGAACTCTATGTCATCTAAAGAAAAAACTTCTTCCTTTGTAGGGATAATAGGAATGGTGTCCATGGCATTAGGGAAATCGTAAATACTTTTAAGGTAGGAATTCCAGTCCCTTAAGGGAATCCTATTATTTTATTTAGAATTGCGGTTTAGAATTTGGCTCAAGAACTTCTTAGGATCCAACGTATATAGTTTTGAAAGTTGCTCTTGCCTTTTATTGATATATTGCTTTTTTTCCCTTTTAATTAGGGCTTTGTACGTATTGATCCTATCAAGTTTTAAGGACTCATTAGAAGCATCCCTAATGGATTTCCTAGCAATTTTACATTCTTTATCATACCAAACGTTGGTCATTCTATTATTCTTTTTATAGGACACCTCAAAAGAGAACTTGTTAATAGAAGTGGAAAGGGTAGTTGTAAAATTATGATAGAGTTCTTCAATGTTGTCCTTATAAGTTAGGATATTTAATTTACTATTTAAATCCTTTAAGAAAATGTCACTTTTACTTTTTTCAAAGCCCAAATTCCTTTCATTATCATAATTCTCTTCAATGGTGCTCCTATGCATGGAAATGTTTAGAGTTGGGGTTAAAGGTTTATGATCAGAGTCAAGCTCATGGTCATTTAAAAGGTCAAAAGTTGTTATTTGGTTGGAAACAGGGATATCATATATCACATAATCTACAACACTACTACCTAGCCCATGAATAAAAGTCATCTGATTGGAGTTTGGCCACTTCATTACTCCATTGCAAATTATTAGGTCTTGAGAGCTGCGGAGCTTGACCAACTCAGTACCAAACAAATTCTCAATTAGGTCTTCAGAGCTTCTTTTGTAGCTATTAGATAAAACAAGGTCCTCATCTAGCCATAAAGGATTATGGTTGGAATCAGTTCTTAAAAGAGTAGCTTGTTTAGTTGCAGTCCTAGCATTAAAGTCTCATAGCAGGAGGATATTACCTTCATTTTTCAAAATATAAATTACCATGTTCTAAATTATTATAGAGACAATTGTTATCTAGATTATTTTTCTTATAAAAAGTAGAATTAATAGGTGCAAAATAGCAAATTGCTATACACATCTTCTTAGCATTGGTGTCTGAAATTTCTATCCAAATGTATTGATTGAGAGGGTCATTCTTATGAAGTTGAATGTGAGAAGAAATGTTCTTTCTAATATAACAAGCTATGCCTCATATCCCTCTATGGTGGGATTTTTTATTCCATGCCGACCACAAGACAAATCCTTCCATTTGGGGACCTTAGACTCCTCATGCTCCCAAGTTTCAACTAGACATATAATATCAATATCACTTGGGATCCAACTTATCATAGGATCTTCGCGCCATGGAAAGCCGCGACGGTTCCAAAAAAGGATCTCGGGTGTCCCAAATTCCTATTTATTACTATCCTTCTAGTCTCTATCCCTAACAATAGCTTTTCAATTTCTAATTATTGCCCAGTTTCCTTCTTTCTTGGCTTATTTTACCTTTTGAACTTCCTTCCTTAATTCAGTTTGGTCTTCGGGAATGAGGTCTTCATTTATAAATATTCTCGACCCTTTTGAGCTCGGAGATTTACTAAGTATGCTATATTTATGGTCATTACAACTTACTTTGACACGAATCAACCTATCTTTGTGATCAATTATTTTTCCTAGCCTCTTTGCTTCTATGAGGTAAATTGTATCAATTTGTGATTTATTATTTATTTCTTATTTTACTATTGCTAGCGTATCCTCCTCTTGTTGTTCTTTTATACTAAATTACGAGGTTCAAGCCTCTTTTGTTACACTCATGGTCCAATTCAATTAACTTATTCATTTCCTCTTTTATGGGTTTGATATCCAATTTGTTTTCCATATTACTAAGGGTCAAATTGTTGGTTGTTTTTCTTCTAGCTCTTTAATCTTATCTCTCAAGTTGTGATTTTCTTCAACCCCTCCTTATTGGGTTGATTGTTTATGTTTTTCCATTTCTTGAATCCTATCCTTCATTGTCTGCAATTCACTCATGAACCCTAAAAATATATCATCTATTTGAGTTTGAATGGTATCTTTAATTTTTTTATCAATCATTGCCTCTAGCTCTATTTGGAGTTTTACGTCTCTTTCTTCACTCCTTTTTTCTAATGATTCTAACTCTATTTGGATTTTGGTATCTCTCTCTTCTCTCTCTTTTTCTATTGATTCCATATAATCGTAAAGGATCTCTAGGGTGATTTTGGGGGGCCTCCCCCTCTTAGGCTGAGTTTTTGGAATAGGTGGTGGAGTGCTCATATTGAAAAGAAGAGAAAACAAAAATGTAACAATTATTATTTTGGATTGACTTTAAAAATGGATTTTTTTTTTTAATTGATAATAATGATATTAATTGTTATCTCTCAAATCAACTTTTACTGATGAAACTTAAAATAAAAAATAAATAAAAAATATTTAAATATTATAAATATATTTTAAATTAAAATTGAATCAAAGTAAAAAGTGACTCACCTCATTTCACATGTCCAATTGCTCAACCGATTGAAGAAGACAAAAATAATTTCCGAAAACCACACAAAAGTTTCAGAGAAACTGAGAGAAACTATAGAGAAGTATTATTCTCATTCAAAACCGCGGAGAAGTATTATTCCCGTTCAAAACTGCAGAGATATAATTTCAAAACCGTAGAAAAAAATATTTTTAAATGTTCAATTATTAAAATTTAATAAATTAAAATATAAACATTTTATAAAACCTTTATATTATTGTTATAAAACAATGTTTTTGATAAAAAATTAAACTTGATTTGATAAATTAAAACATAAATGTTGATTTTCCATTCCATACTTAAATTAGTAAATACCTAAGTGTTTATTGAAAATATAGTGGTAATTTCTATGCAACAAACATTTTCATACATGTTTTTTACTTATTAGTCTATGCTTAAGGTATGGAGGGACTCTAGCAATAGATGGTTGACTTCATATTAGTTTTTTGGTTACTTTATATTTTTTCTCAATCTTTAATGTTTTAGATAGAGAATTCACAATTTTATTTTTGAATATAATAAAAAAACTTATTCATTGCCATCTCATTAGAGAATAGATTCGAAGTCTTATTGGAGGCTTTGCTCTTCCCAATGTTTTATTTTTCCTTTCTTCCCAATGTTTTATCATTATAACCTAAGTTTGTTGTCACCCAATGCCATTTTTCAATGTGAGATCACCTAAGTTTTCACCTCATGCAATTTTCAATGTGAGATAACCTAAGTTTCTTTGACAAAATGCAAAAAATTGCATTGTTAGATAAGGTAAGTTTTATTGAAAGTGTTTGTCACGCGGTCTTTAAATAGACTATAATATCATGTCTGACAAATGATCATTTCAAGGAGGCGGTCTTTAAATACAGTGATCATTTTACTTGAAAATTGTTGCATTGGATAATGTCTTCAATGCCACCTATAGCAGTTCCTTAAAAAAACTGGCAATCGCTCTATTATTCACCGCCTTCCATAGACACACAATCTCTTTATTATTCATCGCTTGATATTCACCGCCTTTCATATATACTTTGATATTCACATCCTTCCATAGATGCTTTGATATTCACGACATTCTCTAATGCTTTTATAGGTAGCATCTCCACCCTAGCCCCTTATAACAACCCTTCTAGAGCTAACTGAATAGCACCATCCATGAATCACACCAAAGCGTGAACCCACTCAGATCATCTAGGTACAACCTGTGAATGCATGTGATTCAATTCATAAGTATGATGTCTTATGTTTATATTCATAAGTCTGATGTGTTTATGTTTATTTAAGATATGCATATTTATAAGTTGCAGCTGTAAAATCTACAATCGCATCATGGTTGTCTCGTACCTTCCTCATACGCAATCTAAATTCGAATGCAACAACATAGAAGAAATAAAATCCGTGAATGGATTTGTTTATCTATAGTATACACACAATATTTCTCTAGTCAAATTAAACTACATTCTTTCCTTGTACACAATCTAAAAAAAATGCAACAACATAAGAGAAACAAAATATGTGAACAGATTTGTCTATCTATAGTACACACACAATATTTCTCTAGTCAATTTAAACGACCATATTTTTTGCCAGAGTTATTTAAGCCCCGAAAGGTCTTACCAAGCAGAGTGGGGGGTGATGTGAATTATAAAGAAATGAAAGCCCCATTCCTAGTTTAGTTGTCGACTAGCAGGTTCTTTGTAGGTGTTATGCTGCTGAGAACTTAATTACTTGCTAATGGTGCTTCTTGAAAAGGACATAAAAGATAAATATGTGTAGTCAAACACAATATTAAAATCAGCTTTTTGAGGCATTCAATCATATATTTTGCTTTACATTATGAATGAAGATGAGATGCAATACATACCATGTGAGAGGGGTATGCCTAATAGAAAGAGGGGCAATTATTTTCCCTTCACCTCCTTTGACCAATTGCTCGATGGCAGTATATTCTTCATTGTTTAATCTCCATGTGGAACCAATCTAAATGCCCCGAAACGTGGTATGTGATGCTCACTAGAAGGCTTTGTTTGTTGGCCAAATCTAATCGCTTCGCCCCACCGGTTGGGGAATAACCCATATAATAGGAGCCATGTTCTACCTAGATCCAAGTTTCTTTATTCAAACCCAATTGTCTATATTAATCTCATAGAAGCAAAACCTTCGATTTATTCCCCTCAACGTCAACATTTCACTATTCGGCGGTGCCCAAGCCATTGTGGATTATACCGCCATTTCTTGGCACCTCAACGTCGACAGTGGTGCTAATGAAGCGGTCCATGAAGTCCACATAGCACATCAGTGGTTTCGTGTCCTTTTTGCAAACAAATGCCACTAAATTTCTCATGACAACAATTTTTTTGTCGTCCATTTCGATTGTGGGCAAGGGAATCGTGCAGGTTCTACCATCAAAACGAATTTCGTTCATATGTTCTACGTGTGGAATGAACTTCACTTCTTTTCTTTCGAGCTCTACTGTCGATGGGAGAGTGATGTACCTCTTTTTCTTCCACATTCAATTGGGTTCAATATGATATGTGGGATCGAAAGAGCAGGACCAGGGCATGAAAGGAGCAGTCGGGGTAGAAACTACCAGACTTTCACATGAGATTGACCTTTGATGAGTAGAGGAACACGAATCTACTAACCCATAACATTGATGGACCTCACCAACAATATCGCTACTATACTAAGATGTTACAAAAGTCACTTTGGTTGGGTTTTCCTTGGGGTCCCTATGCCAAGCAATTCGTTCAATTCATGTTAAGCAGATCGCCTAGTGTCTCCTTACGTCTGTGACTACCTGCCACTTGGAGGATTTGTCTACGCGACCGTTAGAGCACTTGCATGTTTAATAACACAAAAAATTAGAGTAGGTAGCATGGACTCTTAAATAGGAAAATATATCCAATCCTTCATGCATTGGTGGACAGTGGAACCCAATCTTTAAAAAATCAATTGTTTAAATTAGGTAATATGGAGTTGGTATCATCACCCACCGATTTGGAAGAAAGTTGTTAACCCCTCTGCAACACACAAACAACACATTATTTATGATGCATGACGCATTTTCATTACATCACTGGAAAGCACCCACACTTCCTTTAAATCATAAACGGAAATGATTTCTTAAAATAGTCCCAACGAAGGTAAGTATGTTAACGTGCTTTAAAGTTCTCACATGATCCAGAGGCTTATAAATAAGGAGCCCCATCCACATTAACATGAATTTTTCCTCCAGTTATCAACCATATGCATGCAAACACATAGATCTGCAAGTATCAAAGAACACATAATAACAATTAAGTTACAAGGAACGAAGCATCATTAATATTTATTAATATGACGGTTCTGCTTTTTATTAAACGTGGGATGAATTTATTAGGTGTCGAAAATGAATAGACACCCACACAATCAAACTTCTTGATTTATTGATTTCTTAATACGATTCAAAACATCCAACAAAATGATTCACAATATACTTATTACGCCGAAAGGCGTACACCTATTGACAATGGGCACAATTAATGATCTTTTAACCTTATTTAACCTTAAACCCTAATCTGATGGCTATGCATTGAAGATGCTGGCATATTCTTAGTCGTCCTCCAAAATCAATGGGTCAGATTTATTATTCATAACTTTCTTGCATTTATCAAGGCATCCGTTAACATGTTTACTTTTTAACATTTACCTAATCACATTAAAAAATTACTGTAAGGATATGTAAATGCCACGTTTAAATGATTAAGTAGGATTAAACCGTGCAGCTAAACGTTTCATATTACCACAGACGGATTACAAATTACCACRTACGTTTTATATTGGGGGCACRGGTTTTTAGTCGATACCTTTCGGCGTTCTCAGCCGCGAGTTAGCGGCTGTGCTAGTTTAATTCAATGACACARACTCGGGAATTAAAACTCAAATTGTAACAAACACACATGTTATTCAACTCGYCGGGGACATTGCTCTACAATAGCACTTGTTCTTCCTTCAGTGTTTGACTTCAAATTTTTGTTTCCGAATTTGATTTAATAAGGATAACGTTAACCTTTCTAATGTGCATTTTTTTTTAAACACTTGAAGTTTTTGTTTTCGAAATTGATTTAATAAGGATAAAGTTAACCTTTCTAATGTGCAATTTTTTTAAACACTTCAAATTTTTGTTTTCGAATTTTATTTGATAAGGATAAAGTTAACCTGGACATGTGGGGTTTTAGGAGCGAATGGCGGTCTATGAGGAAGAGATAGAATACTCCTCGAACCCTCTTGATGCGCAGGTGATCTGAACAGTGCCAGGTGGCGGATACAGTGAAACGACCAAAAACCTACCCTCAGTCAGGCTAGGTATGGAAAATATCTCGTCGCATCTGTTGTTGGTTATACCGTCAAATTTACCAAACCCTATTTCTGCATCGTCTTTGTCATCTTCTACTGCTATGGGTTTTGGTAAGGAGATAGGGTTGGAAAAGGGGCTTGGAACCCTGGATATTGCCTCTTTAGAATGTTTGAGAAATACTTGTGATCAAGCACACTCAAAACACACATTTCTTGATGGCATGTCTTCGCTCCCTTGTCCGTTGAAGTTTGGGGATTTTCTGGATCAACATGTCGACGGTTAGGTAGACACATCTCTGTTTGACGGTTTTCTTAAGGAACTTGAGGCAACCAACATTCATCCAGAGGTGAGAGGTCATATTAGTGGCTCTCTCTCAGGTCAACATATTTTTTGATCTCGAGCCGTGGGGGTTTCAACCCTAGCTCTTTCCAGTGGAAGGAATTTTGGTCAAAATCCCCCCTGCACGCAAGTGGATGCGCCTCTAGAAGGAAAAACCCTAGCTCCTCCCTCTCGACAGTCTGACATTGAAGCTGAACCAAGACCCTCAACCACCAAGAAAAAGAAATCAAAGTGTGTAAAATCTTCAAGGAGATCTATTCAGATTGAAGTTAGAAGGGATATCACAATGGCGCAAGTGGTTGAGATGTCTGACCTAGCAATAGGATGGAAGGCCCGTGGATGGGGCTTTGGGGCAAAAATCGTAAAAGATTGGGTTACAAATTATTGATAAAAAAAGCTCAGCAGTCCACCTAGTGTAAAAACTCCTGGCAAAAGGATGGATATTATTCAAATTTATATCAGTGGAGGATTTCGCATGGGCTCTAAACTCTTCCTAAACAGTGGATTCATCATCATTGTTGCGTAAAAAATGGAATCCCCTTTTTGACCCAAACACAGACATAATATACGTGGCTCCGTTATGGGTAAGACTCCCTACTTTTCCTCTTGAACTTTGGACCCTAGATGGTTTCTGTGTTATTGGTAATGCCATTGGGACTTTCCTGGATGTCGATATGAGCTTCACTACAGGGGATGAGATAACGATGGTAAGAATATTTGTAATGTCCCCATTTTTGGATTCCCTTATGTTACAGTTTGGGATGCTTGCCAGAGTAGCCAATTGGGGGTGATAGTGATGTCAGGCAGATTTGAGGAGTTTTATGAGGCCCAAATTACATTATTCATCATATTTCATCATCAAGATCCATTTCGCACAAGTTGTCATTGGTTTCGTTGCATTCCGACGATTTTCGTAATTTTGGGTTATTATTGAGCATATTTTAATTAATTACACTAAAGGTGTTATTTGGAGCTTGTTTCTTGGAGGAACACCTTAGTGTAATAGCTCGTTGGAATCGGGATGAAAATATCTACAGGATAGGATGATAAAAAGTGACTTTCAGTGGCTGGAGAAGTTATACGGGTGAATTAATCACTTTTTGGAGTAAAAAGGGTCATTAATTTAATAAAATGATTTTATGAAGAAATATTAAAGATGGATTAAAAGTCACTTGAATGGAAAAAGGTGAAAGGGGGTATAAAAGAGAGATAGGGGCTTCAATTTTCTCATTATGTTGATTGATTTTTTTATGTCTGGCCTCTTGGCTAGAGAGATTAACATACTTGAGGGTTTTGACTAAATAAACCCTAGAGAGTATTTTGTAGAGAGGGCGCAATGTCCAATAGGAAGGAGTTCGATTTGGTTTCTTGGAGTGAGATCTTGAAGAGATCTAAGTTGGTTTGTGTTTGGCTCACTTGGACCGACTTTTCTTGGCACCCTTGGGGGTTTCTAGCATCCATATTATTTATTCTCAGAGACGGGGTGAATTTACTGAAGAAGGGCACACTGGGGATTTGAGATCTAGTGATTTGTGGTCAGATTTGACATCTACAACTAGGGGAACTTCTCATATAAGTTATTCATCATCAGATCTACATGTTATATCCATTTCATGAAGATTTTACATCATATTTATTGTGCATATTTCAACATGGCGTAAGCAACAAGGAGGGCACATTTATTGGTATGGGAATTGTGGATTTTTCATGATATAACATCTCTTTTGGGCAACCATCATCAGGGGATTGAAAAGGAGGATCATCGACACTATTTCCCTGCCTTTTGGAGCCATTATAGGCCAATAAAGTGGTTGTTATATTACTTATATTAGATCTGGAATTACTATCATTAGACAACCATTTATAATAAATAAACAAGCGAGGATTGTGAGGAGGTATTTGTGCTTTTGTTGTGCATTACTTGTCATTTACTCTTATGTTTATTCTAGTCTATGTTCCACTTGAATTCATGTTGGTTTATACAAGTTAAACTCAAAAACATGGATGGAAATGCAAGCTACAACCATGTTATGCAAGTTGTTTGACATAATGCCTCAATGAGAAAAACTGCCATATACATAACAACAAGAAAATAATCATAACAATAGATACTTCGAGGGTTCTAAGGAGGTTGGAACTCATCCCATTGACCCTCTAAACACACAAGTAATCCACCTTGACAGTTGGGACAAGAAGAGAGGTTGATTTACCCAAGGACTTTAAGCAAACACTTTAAGTGTTTGACGAAAGTTCTCAACCAGTTAGATCTGATTTTTATATCAAATTTGGTTGGGGAACATTACAGTGGTATCAAAGCATGTTTCTCGCCAGCTGTGGGAACTCAAGAGGACAATATAAGCAACCTAATGACTCCAGATAACAGGTAGATTTCAACTTCGAAGGGGGTTTTCCAGGTACATACATCAGGGTTGAAAGGGTTACTTCAATGGCTAGAATTATAAATGGAAGATTGTTACCTACTTTCCTTCCTGCCTTGTCAAGAGAGCCATCACATTATGGAGGGAATTGGGGAGATAGTGGACCTCATGGGGAAACAAGAAATTATGAGGAGCTCGTTCACAAAGGTCAACCAGTGAAGACATTGAAGAGAAATGAACTTTGCTACAGTTGCAAGGAGCCTTAGGGGCCAGATCACAGATGTAGGGGAAAAGGGAAAGTGTATTACGTTTAGGTGCACTATGAACAAAGTTACCAACTTAATGAAATCCGTGATCTCAAAATGAGAAATCTAGCCCTTAAAACCCATATTTTTGCATAAAAAACATGAACATAAACCCCCAAATAAAAAAAGTGGTGCTACCAGTAGCACCATTTTTGGTAACTGGGTCAAAATTACAACTTTTTCAAGCATGGGCTTAAAGGATCAAATGGTTGCTCAAAAAAACTTTAAAATCAACCCCCAAATAAAAAAAGTGGTGCTACCAGTAGCACCATTTTTTCTAACCACGTCAAAATTACAACTTTTTTCAAGCATGGCCTTAAAACATAAAATAGTTGCTTAGAAAAACCTTAAAATCAACACCTAAATAAAAACATGACGCTACCTAAAGCAAAATGTTGTTTCTAAACGTTAAAATTGCAGTTAATTATGACTTAATTGAAATTTGGCCTTGACAACAAATCTCTACACAAATAAAAAAAACCCAAAATTTGATCACAAATGGTCACTTGAAAATTTATTTACTAACTTTGTTTTTCTTAAGTTTACATTAAAAAATAAATAAAGAGAAAGGAGAAAATCTTCACAAATATATATTTTTTAATAAAAACGAAAACACATTTAAAAAATACATTCAAAACCTAAATTAAAAAAAAA
>ML809889.1:162377-172914 GCA_009831015.1 Picea engelmannii
GTTTCGTTGCATTCCGACAATTTCCGTAATTTTGGGTTATTATTGAGCATATTTTAATTAATTACATTAAAGGTGCTTTTTGGAGCTTGTTTCTTGGAGGAACACCTTAATATAATAGCTTGTTGGAACCGGGATGAAAATATCTACAAGATAGGATGATAAAAAGTGACTTTTAGTGGCCAAAGAAGTTATACGGGTGAATTAATCACTTTTTGGAGTAAAAGGGACCATGAATTTAATAAAGTGATTTTATGAAGAAATATTAAAGATGAATTAAAAGTCACTTGAATGGAAAAAGGTGAAAGGGGGTGTAAAAGAGAGATAGGGCCTTCAATTCTCTCATTATGTTGATTGATTTTGTATGTTTAGCCTCTTGGCTAGAGAGCTCAAGATGCTCGAGGGTTTTGACTAAATAAACCCTAGAGATCAGCAAGGGAGTGAAGATTATCCTATTCCTGATCCAATCTTGGCCAAGGTGGTGAAATATTCCACCCTCACCATTCTATTTCAGTTTCAGATCCATTTCTTGCATTTTTGGTAAAGGAGGGCGCAACTGTTGGAGAATTTTGTAGAGAGGGCATACTGTCCAATAGGAAGGAGTTTGATTTGGCTTTTGGGAGTGAGACCTTGAAGATATCTGAGTTGGTTTATGTTTGGCTCACCTGGAGTGACTTTTCGTTGCACCCTTAGGGGTTCCTAACATCCATATTATTTATTCTCAGAGCTGGGGTGAATTTACTAAAGGAGGGCGCACTGGGGGTTTGAGATCTAGTGATTTGTTGTCAGATTTGACATCTACAACCAAGGGAACTTCCCATATAAGTTAGCCATCATCAGATCTACAAGATTGCAACCGTTTCATGAAGATTTTACATCAGATTTATTGTGCATATTTCAATAGGGCGTAAGCAATAAGGAGGGCACATTTCTTGGTATGGGAATTGTGGATTTTGCATGATATAACATCTCTTTTGGGAAACCATCATTAGGGGATCGAAAAGAAAGATCATTGACACTATTTACAAGTTTCCTTTTGGAGCCATTATAAGCCAATAAAGTGGCTATTATATTACTTATATCAAATCTGGAAATTACTATCATTGGACAACCATTTATAATAAATAAACAAGCAAGGATTGTGTGGAGGTATTTGTGCTTTTGTTGTGTATTACTTGTCACTTACTCTTATGTTTATTCTAGTCTATGTTCCACTTGAATTCATATTGTTTTATACAAGTTAAACTCAAAAACATGGATGGAAATGCAAGCTACAATCATGTTATGCAAATTGTTTGACATAATGCCTCAATGAGAAAAACTTTCATATACATAACAACAAACAAATAACCATAACAACAAAAACTTCGAGGGTTCTAAGGAGGTTGGAAATCATCCCATTGACCCTCTAAACACATCAGTAATCCACCTTGACAGTTGGGACAACAAGAGAGTTGATTTTCCCAAGGACTTTGAGCAAACACTTTTAAGTGTTTGATGAAAGTTCTCAACCAGTTAGATATGATTTTTATATAAGATTTAGTTGGGGAACATTACAATATTGGTCATGGTAGATATGAGGGGTGGATTAGCAGAAGAAATGACGATTAAAATAGGGGAAAAGACAGTCATACAAAAGTTGGATTATGAATGAATTCCATTAGGATGGAGGTGATGTCATAAACATGGTCACCTAAAAAAATCAATGTACTCTTCATTTTCATGGAAAAAGAGGTGGACAACCTTCCTCCACAACCAAAAAAAGATCGGTAAACAAATCATTGGACGAGAGGTCATATGAGGAAAGGAAATATGATAGTTTACAGGGACCTAGTGCCCATCTAGAAGATCCTCGGGACAATATAGGAAATATGGAGCTGGCTTTAGTCAAGATTGGCGATGACAACAATCATCGTCAACAAGATATGGAGATTGTGCCTAATATCACCAATTTCTCCCATGTATTCTGCTAGGGCGCAACTGCTTTTTTTGGGTACGCGTTCCTCTCTCTCCCATCCTCTTAATTTATTGATCACATCCTTTTCTATGTTGGGTATGAACTAGACCAACCCCCTGAAGCCATTATCATTATCCTCTGAACTGGAGATGCACCCTCCTTTCTCCCCACCTAGTCCACCCTTAGCTCAATGCTTCCTAAATGAAGATATCCCATCCCTATCCCTGATTGAGATACCAAAAGAATCCTCTTCCACTAAGGACTTTGAGGAAGACACAATCACCTACTTTCTGAGGAACTGACAGGTGGTTGTAAATGGAGATAGTAAAAATAAAACAAATGGCCTAGGCAGGAACCCCCTTCCTTTGTCTGGGGGGAAAGGGAGGGGCAGGAAATTCTACCTTTCCAAGGCTCAAAATAGGGCTTTATCAGATTTGGAAAGTGGAAGACAACAAACAATTTATGGGGCACTTAGAGCGTAATATGCCCTACGAGAGCTTCCCAAATGAAACTACTCTCTTTCAATTGTAGGGTGGTGGACATCCCCTCAAAGAAACTGGCCCTCCAAAGGTTGATGGAGGTATACCAACCAGACATCCTTCTTCTCCAAGAAACCCTAGGGGAAGAAGGCAAAATATCTTCATATTGTGAATCCCTTTTCCCACTCTAGAGCTTCGTTGGGTAAGATGCTAGGGGGAGGTCGGGAAGCCTTGCTATTGAATGGAACACCAAAACAATCAGATTAATTGGAACATGGTGGTGTGACTCCGGATTAGGCATCATTTGTCTCTCGGTTGAATTTGGAAGAGACTTCTCGGTTCTAAATATTTATGGGCCAAATGTGGATAGAGTTCAATTTTGGGAAACTTTGGCCTCCAAATCCTTTCTAAGAAGTGAAGATCTAATTATTGGAGGAGACCTTAATTTCTCTTTGGGAGAAATAGAATCATGGGGCCCAGAATCAAGGTTTAACCCTTTGATCGAATTTTTTGTGCATTGGATGGAATCCATGCACCTCTTAGATGTCGTACCTTTAAAACTATTACCTATCTGGAGAAACAAAAGGGTTGGGAAGGACAGGATTTCCAAAATATTGGACAGATTCCTGATTGCGGACAGATTGGCTGCTACCCAGCTTCAATTCAAGCAATGGGTTGGTAGTGGGGGGGAATCAGATCATTTTCCAGTTATTTTTTAAATTGGAGGTGTCTTCTAGAAGCTAGTTAGCCCATTCAAATTAAACTCAACCTGGTTGAAGGAAGAAAAATTCCATACACTAGTTAAATCTCATTGGATCCTCTACAATGCTCAGACTCCATCCTCTGCAACCAACCACTTGGTGGAGAATCTGAAAAATGTTAAGAAGGAAAGAAAAGATTGGGCTCGAGGGAAGAAAACGAAAGAGGATTAGGAACTAAAGGATATTGAAACAAAAATTCAAGAGATTATTATTTCAAATGTCGAAGGGTTTCCCTCCGAGGCTTCACAAGAATAATTCCTTGATCTAGAGAAACATAAGAGGAAGATTCTGGAGGACAGGGAATCTACTTGGAGATTAAAGAGTAGGGTGTTGTGGTTGGAAAGTGGAGATGAAAAACAATTTTTTTTCAAGCCTATGCAAAAGGGAGGAAATTTGCAAACACTATTTGGAGTCTCAATAATACATAACAACAAGCTTACAGATTATACAATAGTGCATGTTATTGCACAATCTATTCTTGCCCAAATCCTGAAGGCAAGTAGGCTTAGATTGATGTAACATGGAGGTAACCCTATCATTGTCACCCCAACAGGGTACCTCTTTCTCTTTAGGAGGAGGACAACCTCACTCCAAGGGAGACGTCCCAGGACCTAGTTGGTTGATGAAGGGCAAAAAGATACAGTGAAAACCCACCCCTCTCTCTAGGTCACTCAGTAGAAGAAGTCACTTTGGTGAAGTTGAAAGGACAAGGAAAAATGAAAATGGATTTGTACCTGCCCTTTACCAATGAAACATCAAACATTAGTAGCAACAATTATAATCAATGACTTCTTAAACAAATTATGTGTTGCCTGAACAAGTTTCTATACAATGAAAGTGAGATCACAATAGCAACAATGTATCTTGAAAGGTGCAAGTTATGATGGCAAGGAAGAGATACAATAGTCTAGCAAACTTGATAATGGTTTGTCACTCACACTTTTCAAGATAAATACAAGTCAATGAATGACTTAAATGGTTGTCGAAGCAACATTAATTAATGATGACGACAACAATAAAACCACTTCAGAAAAGTACTATAATAGAGCAACAAGACACTACTTCAATATCCAATGATTATGGTTTGCTTAATACAAATGCCCAATGGCTTTATGGATGATTTTAGGACTGTTAAGGGCCACAACAATGGTTGTAACAACAACTATGACAACGGTAACACCTTCAAAATTTGCACTCTAAAAAGGCAATTGCACATACACTTTAACACTTATTGATAGTGCCTTTCCTTATACAAATCTTGGGATGACTTAGATGGTTAGTAGGCTAATATAAGACACAAAATGATAGTTATAGCAGTGACTATGACATCAACAAATTAGCTGTTAGTATTTCTAATCAAGGTTAGCAAATTAGTAGAGTATAAAATGAAAGAGTTTGAGTATGAAGTCAAGGAGTTTGAGTTGAGTCTTGTCAAGAGGTAAGAAAAGAGGACTAGTGCCTTCAAGGGTGACAGAGTCAAGGTGGATGACATCTTCTAAGGCTGCAAATAAAATGATAATGATGCACAAAAGTCTAAGAGGGAAAATGCATAGGAGAAGTAGTAACGTAAGTCCCCCTATACATTGACCTCAATAGATAAGATGCTAGGATGTAGGCAATTCTAGGCCCTAGTGCCTTGCTCTCCTTAGGATTCTTATGGAGTAAAACTTATGCAACAATAACTAAGTCAAAATCCTTAGAGTGTTAGCAATTTAGGGCTATAGGGTTTCACTAGTTACTAGATCAATTCAATGAAAAGCTTGGCAAATAAAAAGTGAGAAAGTAGCAATTTAAGTTTCTTACTTCAAGCATTAAGTATATCATGCCATTTCATAATCTTGTATGAGAAAATAACACCATACAACATACCATTCAATAGATGACAAAAATGCATATTTTACTTACTTGCACCAAGAATAATCATGACAATACCATGCAAGATCACCATAAAACTTCCAAGATTGATCCAAGTTGCAAAAAATAGCCTTAAACAAGAATGATGCCTCCCAATTTCAGCCAATAACCCTAACTAGTGTGCAAATTTCAGATCTCTTGTCTTAGATGACAAGTTCTTATGTAAAAATGAGAGTACTTTATGTTTATTTATACAAAATTTTGACCTTTAATTAATTTTCAGGTAAAAAACAAGGCCGACCTAGCCAATTTACAACAAAATTCAATTTTGACATAAATAAAATTAATTTGCATCTAGAAACAACTCCAAGGGTGACGTCATGCCCCTCTAGGGTGACGTTGAGCCCCATAAGTGAAACATTGGGCTAGAAAAGTGGGACACTTTGTCTCCAAAAGCCCCAAATCATGCCCACATGTGCCACTAGGCTCACAAATGCCTCGAAAAATGAAACCCTAGCTCTGGGTGATGTCTAGGGCTATAATGGTGATGTCCAGAGCACTCAAGGGCTAAAGTCCATGTGGGAAGAGCAAGGTCCCCTGCTTCTAGGTTTGCCAGGGTGCCTCCAAAGGCAACGTCTTTCTTTCTTTCAGTGCAAGTCTTCAATTTCTTCTTACCCCTGGCTGGGGTTTCAACATCCATTTGTGGGATTTAAGCCCCCATGAAGGTTCGAGCTAATCATTCCCTCATGTGTACATGTCCACCAGGAAAGGTCCTGCAGAAACAATAAGTACGCCCTCTAGGGGTTCATAAGTCATAGGGATCATAGCATGTAAATCACATCCAATAATTAAATTACCCAAACATGTGCATCAAACCCCCCTTAACTTAGACAAATGCTCAAAGACGTTATGCAATTTGACAAGTTAGGTTTGGAGAAGGTCTTAGGGTGTCCTAATGGGCTAACCTCTCTTGAATTTGTGATGTTTCCCAGGTGGGGTCTAATTCAAGTCATGTAAGTGTATGAGGTGGCATGGGGTAGATGTTTGGGCATGGGGTGCATGTACTAACAGGGAAATGTAATGTATTACATGTGGGTGCCTTTGTAGAGGGAGAGCTGCACCTTGCCATAAATGCAATTGTTTCCTATCCCATTCATTTCCTTTTACTCTTAGCTTTATTTATTTTGATCTTTTTGCTTGTGCTTCAAGGGAATAGTTGAGGGCCACTATCTTGTCTTAATGACCAGAGGTGACAACGTTATCCACAAACATTTCACGGAAATGAGAAGGCTGGCTCATGATGAGACCCCCTTTCTCTTAGCTATGCCACCAAGAGAGACTACCCTGGTTTGGTGACCATATAGATGGTAGTGTCATACTGCTACATGNAGAGGTGACAACGTTATCCACAAACATTTCACGGAAATGAGAAGGCTGGCTCATGATGAGACCCCCTTTCTCTTAGCTATGCCACCAAGAGAGACTACCCTGGTTTGGTGACCATATAGATGGTAGTGTCATACTGCTACATGCCCATGGTCATAATAGGCTAGCTCTTGATGAGACCCCCTATCCATCAACTAATACCTTGAGTGTTTATGTTATCTTATGGGTCCCCTTTTCTTACTGAGAATCTTTTCACTTCTTTCTCAGGGATCCCTAGGTAGCATCTTGAAGGTTTCAACATTGGATTTTAACTCTTGCCAACTACTTTTACCCTCTGGGCCTTTAGCCCCTTCTTCCCACGAGGTAAGGTACAACCCTTCCTAGTGTATCCAATCCCAATGCCCAAACAAGGATAAGGGAGATGGAGGGAATACAAATGGAAAAGTGGTAAGTATGGAGGGAACAAACGATGACTTTTCACAGATCCACCTAGTAGCTACCCATCCTAAAGGAAAATCAACTTACTAGGGCACCATGTCACCCTTCCAGGTATGAATGAGCCAAGGAGCATAATTTCAAAGAAAACGTCATGAAATGTAGAAGGATTCAATACAACATGTTCAAGTGCTTCAAAAATCAGAGTGATACATACCATGGTACCAAGACTCATTACCTCGTGGAGCAAGACTCACTGCTACTTCTGGACCAGGCTGGTGTGCTGGATACTGCTACTGGTGATACGTGGGCTACACTGAAGAAAATAGGGGCCCTCTGGGGCCATTCTCAAGTCGTCTGGATCTTGGTACTCCATGTCTAGGACCTGTGGGCCTCGAGACGTGATATCCTTAGTTATCCCTAGTCTAGGGGATAACATCTGGCTCTAACTCGGGGACATGTGCTCATCGCTAAGTGCATGAGAACCTTAACATCTCTAGTATGACCTGTGCCTGCTAAATCTCAACAAAAGATATCAGTAATACCTAGGGTGGTGATATCACCCCTCGTTCATATATGATAAAATAAACAAATAAGAACATCTCTAGTCTAGCATATGATTATGAGCATACATATATACATAATGAATCAAGACAATATGAAAAATGCAACTACAACTATGCTAACATGATATGCAAATGATATATAAAATCGATGCAAATGCCCATCTATCCTAACTTACTTGTTCTTACCCGTGAAGTCAAGACTTTGCCCCATGATTGGGTTTGAGGAGGCGTCCACTAACTAGTAATGGACATTTCCTCCCTTCGATCATGGACAAGTAGTAGGAATCATTGACTGACTTCATTCTGATCTTGAAGGGTCCAAGCCAAAAGTTGGTGGATCCCTTAATGTTGTTAGGCTCCCCCATCTTTGTATCCCACCATAAAACCAAATCTCCTTGCTTGTAGTCCCCTCCTTCAGAATCAACTGCTTCTTGTATTTCGATGTATTGTGTTGAAGGAGGGGGGTGTGGTTCTGTAGTAAGTACATCTTCTTGGTTTGGCTCAGTCAACAAAATTTCATCATCCCCCTTCCATTTGACGAGGCCAACTCCTTTCCCTCTAAACCTTATCAAATCGTCAATTTCATCCTCTTGTGTAGAAGAATAGTCATCCCAGTCTTCAAAGAGGTTAGAGGCATCATTAGGATAATCACCCCAACTTGTATCTCTCTCTTGCTCCATAGCAAAATCACTATCCCTTATGTATGTTTCATGCAAATGTAACATCTCGTCATTACCTTGTGTAATGTTGTCCTTGTGATTTCTAGGAGGATTCTGGTCACCCTTTCCCTTAGTCTATGTTATCTCATTAATATTGTCTTCTTCTACCAAGGGAAGAGTGGTTCAGTCTTGAAATAAGCAGGGATCTATGAAGTTGTAGTTACTATGTCCATGATTACACCTTTCAATGTGTTCCATCCTCTTTGGCTTGTTATGCAAAGTGATACAATATTGGTCCCCGAAGGGGATAGTTGCATAGGACAAGTCCATCTGCAGAATTTTGCCTAAAGTAGCAGCCAATTCCCTAGATAATATCATTCCCAGAGTGTCAAGTATATCAACAACAATGACATCCATTATGATGGGGAAATCAGGGTAGTCAGCAAGGTGGACTTCAAGACCTTCCATCAAGCCATAGACCTTGATGCTCTTTGACTCAAATATACAAACGTTGGCATAAGGCCTTGTAACTTCCAGCCCTAATTGGTTCATAACCTTCAAACTCATCATATTGACAGATTGTTATAGCCCTAAAATGCCCTATTCATGCATACATGACATTGGCCTTCCTACTTGCATAATTTGCCAAATCGCTACTGAGGAACTCTATTTAAACAACCATTTTTTGGAGCATGTATGCGCCCTTCTACACTACTTCCTGCGCACATACGCTTGTTGCATGCTAGACAACCTGCGTAAATACGCTCGCTGCACACTAAACAATTTGCGTATACCTCCAAAAGTTGCAAAAATTAAAAAGTTGCAAGGAATTCAGTGGAATTAACAGGCTATTGGAGGTTTCCCAACCATTTCACCTGCTATAGCTCGTCCCCAAACCAAATAACTATCATTTTGTCATATAAAATGAGGTATTGGGGTCTCATTCCACAATCAAGCATTAGAACAGTGAAACTCTGCCCAAATTCCCTTTGCTTCCTTGCCCAAGTATTTGCAACCTTTTTCGAGTTATTGCCTCAACATTCCCTCTCTAGCCCTTTTCTCCCATACAATCCATTCCCTTCCCTTGAAGTGATCAACAGATTGTGAGAGAAGGAATTTGCAAGGTGCACTTCGAGCATTGTCAAGAGGATCCCGGACCAGGTTCGCAGAGCGTCGACTTGGAAAGGTTGTAATTTCCAATCTTTGAGTATTGAATAAAATAATCTTTTTCCCTATCCCAAATGATATCTTTATGTATTTTATTTGGTTTGTACATAATGAGTTATATCTAACCCTAATTGATGAATACAGATAGAATATTGGTAGCCTTGTTTGCCTAAGCATTGATGTAGGTCAGCTTTGGGAGGAGACCAGCATCCAAGGAAGCAACGAAGCTCGAGGAGGTCAACATCAAACATTTGGATCAAAGGTATTGCTTTTGAGTTACTCTTCTATTATTTTCTGTTCATATGTGTGGAATGTTTGGGGTAGTGTAGGAATTGGATTGACTTTTTAGGGAGTCATTGCTCTGTCTATACTTATAACTCTGGTATAGTTATAGGGGGATTTTCTCGCTAGCAAAATTGATGACTACGTTGGGGAGTCTCTCTAGGGTTTTAGAGGGAGGTTTTTGGGTTTTTAATTGGCTTCTTGATTGCCTTTTAAGTTTCAATCAAGTTTACTGAGTCTTTTAAGGGTCCTTGGTCACCTGCAAGGTGCCTACCAGTTTTTCCCTACCCTGTCAGTCTGCCTAGTCTTTTCTTTTTGAAAAGTCTCAGAGGTGTATGCACTCTGCTTGAAAGTGTCTCTCTGTCTTGAAAGTGTTTTTTAACAAAGATAGGTGTGTCTCTTTCCTGATAGAAGCTTAGGCTTCTCAAGACTTTCTTGAACCTATCAGAGTCTTTGTCTTTGGCCTTAGCTTGGGTTAAAGTTTTGGTTAACTTGTTTCTTAGTTTTCTTTTGTTTTCCCTAAAGGTTTAGAGTGAACTTTCAAGTTTTAGATCCTCCTTTTGGTTTCTTGTTTGAATCCCTGTGTTTATGCAGTTGGCTGAGGGTCTCTGTCAATCTTGGTTTCTATTTTCTCTTTTTTCCTGTTTCTTGCTTTGACAAACAAAAAAAGATTTTTACTTTAGTTTTTCTTGTTAAAGCAGTTCGAAAAATCAAAAAAGAATTTATTTTCTTGCATTTAGTTTGGTAAACTAGCCTAGGTTGTTTGTTTGCAAAAGAAAAGAGTCTGCATTTCAAAGTTCTTTTTGCTTTCCTGAAATACAAGTAGTTTTTCTTAGTCAAAGGAAAGCACTTTTTAGGAAACTTTTAATTACAAGATCTTGAAACATTCATTAGAAAAGTTGAATTTTACAAAGAGCTTTACAAGCTTTGCTTTAAGTTCAAAGTATCTTTTTTCTTTCAAATGCTTTAAAGTTCTCTTCCTTATTCAGCTCTT
>ML809889.1:173014-198664 GCA_009831015.1 Picea engelmannii
TGATGGAATAAGAATCGAGCTTTCTTTTCACATCAATTTCCATTCTCTAGTTTAGATTTAGAATGCTTTAGTTTATGTGTTACTTTGTTCTTAGGAGAATTGAGCTCACTCCAAATAGATCATAGTAGCATTTTCTTCTTGTTATAATACTTTGAATAGGTTTATATGCTTTATTGTTTTTATTAGAATTATCTTGGTGATCTTGATTGTTGATAGGTTTTGTGAAACATCTTGAGAGGACCGCCTGAAAGGGAGCTAGTGTTTTCTTTCCTACAACAACTAAGTCTTATTAAATGGAATGAAAGAGTTAGGATTTGATTGAATTTTCTTAGATTAGAAGTTAGGTGCCTACTCCTGCATATATAGTGCATGTGCTTCGTAAGCCTACGAACCTCGGATTGACAAATTAAATGGTTGGGCAATTACTACAATGGAATTAAATGACAATATTTTCGCCTAACAACAACATCATCATTCTCAAAAGAATGCCATCATCATCTGCATCAATATGTATCAGTATAAGGTGATACCTCATCACAGCACTAGGTTGGCCCATCATAGTACTAAACTGGCTCTATGTCACAGTTGTTAAGCTAGTAGCTCAGTGTAAGTCACATCTTGCTTTACGTCTAACAACTAGGTCAGAAGCAAGGAGTCATCTTGCTTTACGTCTAACAACGAGGTTAGAAGCAAGGAACACACACATCATCTTGCTTTACGTCTAACTGCGAGGTCAAAAGCAAGGAGTCATCTTGCTTTACGTCTAACAGCGAGGTCAAAAGCAAGGAACACACACATCATCTTGCTTTACGTCTAACAGCGAGGTCAGAAGCAAGGAACACACACATCATCTTACTTTATGTCTAATAGCGAGGTCAAAAGCAAGGAGTCATCTTGATTTACGTCTAACAACGAGTTCAGAAGCAAGGAGTCATCTTGCTTTACATCTAACAGCGAGGTCAGAAGTAAGGAACACATCATCTTTCTTTATGTCTGACAACTCAGTCAGAAGCAAGGAACATCTCATCTTACTTTACGTCTGACAATTCGGTCAGAAGCAAGGAACATCTTGCTTTACATCTGACAACTAGGTCAGAAGCAAGGAACATCTCATCTTGCTTTACGTCTGACAACTAGGTCAGAAGCAAGGAACATCATCACATCTTGCTTTACGTCTGACAACTAGGTCAAAAGCAAGGAACATCTTGCTTTACGTCTGACAACTAGGTCAGAAGCAAGGAACACATCACATCTACTCCCCCTTTCGAGGAAGGTCCTTTTGGACTATGCCAAGCTTATCTCGGATGTACTCAAAATTTATACGAGATAGAGGCTTGGTCAATACGTCAGCAACCTATTCATCCGTGCTCATGTACTGGAGCTTCAAGGCTCCTCTCTATACCATGTCGTGGATGTAATGATAGCGAATATCTATGTGCTTCAACCTGTCGTGGAATACAAGATTCTTTGTCATATTTATGCAGCTCTGGTTGTCACATAGAATCACGGTTGCTCTCATCTTCAAGTCAAATAGGCTGGTCAACAACTTTTGAATTCATATAGCTTTGCAGCTAGCAGAACATGCAACAATGTATTCTGCTTCTGTTGTGCTGAGAGCAATACTAGATTGCTTCCTACTCTGCCATGAGATCATAGCTGATCCCAAATTGAAACATCATCTTGAAGTGCTTTTCCTATCAGAAACTCTTCCTGCCCAATCTACATCAGTATATCCACTCAATGTGAAATCATGATCTCCATCATAGCTGAGACCATAATCTATCATACCTTTGAGGTACCTCATCACATGTTTTGCAGCCACTAGGTGAACACGTCTGGGTTCTACCGGAAACTGACTCAAGGTGTTCATGACAAATGTCTGGTCTGGTGTTCATCAGGTACATCAGTGATCAAATATCGACGTATCGACCATCAACTTCAACTTCGCTTCCATGGGTGTATTCATGGGCTTGCATTCCAGCATATCTAATCTCTTTAAGATTTCGACCGTGTACTTCCCTTGGTTAAGGAAGATCCTCTCAGGACTCTGCCATACCTCAAGACCTAAGAAGTAATGCATTAGGCCAAGGTATTTCATTTCAAATTCCAAGGCAGGTCTCTTTTTTAACGATGATCTTTTCTTCTCCAGTTAAGAATAAGTCATCCACATATAGCAGTAAGATTACTGGCTCATTATTTATAATTTTGAAGTAGAGATTTGAATCTGCTTTACTCTTAGTAAAGCCTAAGCTTGTCAAGAAACTGTCTATACGGCCATACCAAGCTCTAGGAGCTTGCTTCAATCCATATAAGGCTTTCTTCAATCTGCAGACATGAGACCTCATGTCTTCAACCTCAAATCCTTGAGGTTGCTTTATATACACTTCCTCTTTGATGACACCGTTTAGGAAAGCTGTCTGCACGTCCATCTGGTGCAACTTCCACTTCATCTTAGCTGCAAGAGATATGATGGTCTTGATTGAAGTGTATCTAGCTACAAGAGTGAATGTCTCTTCATAGTCAATGCCTTCCTTCTGGGAAAAGCCACGAGCGACAAATCTTGCTTTATACTTCTCAATACTTCCATTAGAAGCATGTTTTATTTTGAAGAGCCATCTGTAGGATACCCCATCTTTATTCTTCGATATGGGAACTATTTCCCATACTTCGTTTTTCATTATGGATTGGTATTCCTCTGTCATGGCATTTGCCCATTCTTTTCTCTGAATGGATTCTTCAGAGTAGGTAGGCTCCTCTTCTAGAAGATCACACATCAAAGCCGTATAACTGGGGAATGGCTTTGGTCTTTTCACTTGTCTCGTAGTTCCTTCTCTCCATCTTGAATAAGCTCTCTAGCCTAGGTTGGCTTTATTTTATGGAGGATCATCATCTGAGGAGGTTCTTATACTTCTACTATATCATGGTCTTCTAGAAGTTCCTCATCAGGGGAAGTTACGAATTCCCTCACTGGTTCTGCAGCTTTGGGAACCTCCCTCATTGCAGTATTGGGGATTTTGGGTTCCTCTTCATATACCTATTCAAGCTAGTACAGTTTAGATTTCTTGAGCACTGCATTTTCATCAAAGGTCACATCCCTGTTGATCTCAATGTGATGTTGACCTGGTATATGGATTTTGAAGGCCTTGGAGACCTCACAGTATCCCACAAATATTCCCTTCTTTCCTGAAGGGTCCAACTTGTTTCTCTTTTCTTTAGGTATATGAATAAACATTGGACAACAAAATATTTTTAGATGGCTTACCTCTGGCTTCTTTTTGGTGAACATCTCTTCCAGTGTCTTGAGCCCAAGTGTGCTATGGGATAATCGGTTATGCACATAAACAACTGTCATTGCTGCTTCTGCCCATAAGCACATAGGAAGATCTTGATCATGGATCATAGTCTTCACAGCTTCCAGTATGGTTCTGTTTTTCTGTTCAGCTACACCATTTTGTTGGGGATCTTGATCCCAACATCTTTGCAGAAGTTCACAAACTCTTTTGAGGTATATTCTCCTCCATTATCTGACCCGAGTATCTTAATCTTCCTTACATAAGGGTTTTTCTATCAAGCCTTTGAATTCCTTGATCTTACTGAACACTTCAAATATATCCAGGTCTTTTACGAGAATAATCATTAATGAATGATACATAGTATACATACCCATTAATGGAGGATGATGGCATTAGGCCACATACATCTGAATGAATGAGTTCTAGGACTCCTTCTGTCTTGCTGTCCCTCTTCAGAAATGGTTTCTTGATGTTCTTCCCTTGTGCACATCCATAGCATATGCCTTCATGGTCACCTTTGAGTTCCGATAAACTTGTGACCGCTTTACATAGGTATGGTAGCACCTTGTAGTTGAAGTGAGCTAATCTTCTATGCACAGATTCTTCAATGGTCATGGCAGCTTCTGAATGACCCTTTAGTTTATGCGAGCCACCTTCTTCTTTTCCAATGATGATTGCTTCATTTATGGTCTCTCCTTTAGCACGTTGCCTTCTGCAACCTTCGCTATAGCTTCCTCATGTGACCTGGAGCAAGGTCAACAAAACAACAAGCAAGAATAATATCCTTCTGATAATATGAAGCAATAGCACGAACAATCATCACAGTAGCTCCGTTAGAGCTATGACTTATAATTTATCTGAAGCAAAGATTAAAGGTAAGGCATGCAATACAAAATGAGGTCAACACTCTCATAGTGTTGTGACCAAACTTGTCATGTGTACCTTTGAATCTTATTAGTCTTGATTAATCAAACCTGGAGACTTGTCCTCAAGAATGAGTGCTTGCTTTTCTTCCAGGTCTCCTTCACTCAAGTGACAAGTGCTTTCTTCAACCTGTCTATTGTACTAAGACAATGTGCTATCGTGACAGAAGGTTAGGTTAGAGGATAAGCTCTATGATCAACTTTTAACCCTTCTAATAATTTGATCATAGCTTCAACATGCAACACTGATCAAGATAATGTTATGACAAATAGATGCATATAAGAATAATCACACCTGGGTTGCATCATTCCTCTGAATGTGTTGGATCTTGAGATCCTTCTGGATCTATGGCAAGAGATCCCTTCTCATGCAAATACTCTATAGGGTTTAGCCATTAAACATATGTGAGTACATACCTCTGATGGCATTTGCAAGTTGTGGCTCCATCTGGTAGTAGCGTTAATCAATACCAACTCTTAAGAAAACTTCAAGGGTGATTGCAACTGGTTCTATGATTGCAACTGCAACTGGTACTGCAATTGCAACTGGTTCTGAGACTGCAACTGCAACTGCAACTTAGGGTTTTATGAGGAACCCTAATTTTTCAAACTTCGAATTTTGAAAATCTGATCCAGGGGATAGATGCGTTGAGCTGAGGCGAGTTAGCTGGTGCAGTCAGAATTTCGAAAATCCAACTTTTACCCCCTCAAACTTGATCTGCGGATTTATGGACTGGTGCTTTTGGTTTTCTGGTACTTCTGGTACTCTGGTACTTCTAGTACTTTGTGAAACTAGGGTTTCACTTTCCGGAAGATCTAACCACTGAAAAGGTGCGCTGATGATGCCAAATTGATCCTTAGGGGAGGGCGCAACTTTCTAGATAGTTTTAGGGCTGAAAAGATTCACTTTTGAAAAACCCTAATTTGCAGGTACTGCAATAGTGACATTTTTCCTCTTGCAAAATATGCTTCCTTTAGCTTGGCTCTGATACCATGTTAATGTTTAAGCCATTATTATAGATGTTTGCATTTCATTAGATAACAATAGCATAATCCAAGATCACTGAGAAATACACAATCAAAAGAGACACATCATTTATCCTGGGAAACCCTCTAGGGGAAGAAAACCCAACAAAACATCCTTAATATAGATAGCCAATACAATGCCAAGAGATCTCTATGCTAAAACAGAATGTCCTCTCCAAGATATGCGCCACTCTCTCTCTCCTTTGCCGGTAACAGATCAGAACTTGTCTCTCAAAATGACTAAGTGAGTTGTGTTCAAATGAGGCGCTAGCCTCCTTTATTTATATAAGTCTGGCACGTGTGAAGTGTCTCTTCACTGGCAGGGCCGACTTCTCCAACTGGGTGGGTAAACCCACCTTTATTATATTTCTGGGTCTTCTTATTAACTGCTGGGGCCGACTTCTTATTCTGCCTATTATAACTGTCTGTTGACCAATCCGCAAAAGGGGATTTGGTTCTATTACAATAACCGACATGATCAATCCACAATGGGGATTGATCCTATGAATAATATATCAATAATAATAAGAATACTCTTTGCAGTTACAATATTTCAACACTAGTGAGATATGATGTCTGCACCGAGTTGTTGGCCAACTTCCAACAGACCAAGGCTGACCATATCTTGGATCATATCCGAGAATGGCGGCAAAGAAAGAGCTTGATTAAGGTCAAGGTCCCTCCTTCTTTTTTTCTTGAATGGTTCTTGAAGTCTTTGG
Source organism: Picea engelmannii (assembly GCA_009831015.1). Taxonomy (NCBI): domain Eukaryota; kingdom Viridiplantae; phylum Streptophyta; class Pinopsida; order Pinales; family Pinaceae; genus Picea; species Picea engelmannii. The sequence continues at coordinate 178,976 of ML809889.1, forward strand.
TTCCGTGCGTGTCCAAAGACGCAACAACATCCAGGGTTTTTTCGTAGGAGGAGGCTATTATGAGAGCTCGATAACTAGAACTGATTTACTCTTAGTCTGGCATGCTCTACGAGATCTTACCTGATGCGCCACGGTCTACTCTCGATAATGACAAACAAAAGTATGGGCCCCACACTGATGGTATAGTGGGCTCAGCACAAAGCAAGTCCATGGATATGTTGTCAAATTAGTTACAACAATTGTCGATACAACAAACTGTGGCTAGACAAAATCCTAGTTTGGCTCCCCCCGTTACCTAGACATCAGATGTACACAGTGTGCAATCAACACATCCCAAGGCCAACCAACAGACCGAGGGAAAGAGGAAACATATAAACAAAAAAGGTAAAAGGGATAAAAAACCTGCGAACAATGTTGGTGGGGGAAAAAATGAGAAGAATAAGTTGAAGTATGTGTGTAATCTTTGCATGGAACACCACCCGACTCACCTATGCCCTCGACTCCTGGAAGCCCAGAAGCTACTAGCACAACAACAACCTGTTGTTTTGACAAACCCTTTTCCGCAAGGGTAGAATATGGTTCAAGCTTACACATCCACAAGCGTGACAAGGGTAGTCAGGGACCCCCCTCGCCTACTACTAACAACTTGACCGCGAACATTTACATGATGAACATCGATGCTCATTTATCGACCAGGACTTGTGACTACGGAACGCCAAAATCTGTCGAGAAGGGAAAGGAGGCCACTAACCCATTGACTCCTTTGCAAATTGAGAAGGCAGTGGGCGAAACGATGACTCACATCCCTAAAGGTGTGTTTAAGAAGGCTTCCCATAATCCAAACGCGAGGGCCGCTTATAACTACTTTGTCGTGGAGGATGTTGCACATACCCTTTGTGCGATGTCTACCATGGAGGTTCTCCAGAGTTGCCCCTCACAGAGAAAAGCTTTGTTGTTCGCCTTGCGGATGTCATAGACTAGTGACCCAGGAGCGATCATTTTCGATCCAACCGACCCAAAACCTCGTCTTCCTCACCACGTCGCCCTTTAAATGGTAGTGGAATACACCACAAAATCATTGACACCTAACAGTTTCCATACGGTGGTTGACAAGGGTGCCTCGAATTGCGTGATGTCATTGGCATGTTGGAAGGCCATTGACCAGCTTGAGTTGTCTCCATCACCTACGTTGCTTACGGCTTTTGACGGTCGATTGTTTAGACCACACAAAATAATTCCTTTTTTCCCTGTGCAATTAAGGGGTAAAACTGTGTGTGTCTAAGTTGAAGTAGTTGATGTGCATCTCGCTACAATATTTTTTTAGGACGAAGTTGGACTTATGTGATGCATGCAATGGTTGCCACTATTTTCGGGTCTTATGCTTTCCGCATGAGGGTCGAATTGTAACCATCGACCAATTGTCCTTCTCTCATCCTGACCCTTCATCGGGGGCTTCCACAGTCTTGATGATTGATAACCCGCAGCTTGTCATTGTCAACTTAGGTGCCGATTTGTTTCCATCATTGATGTGAACTTTTGATTATCTGCCGCCTTCCAACGATGTAAAGTTTATATTGATTGTTCCCGACCAACCAAGGGCTGGGATATTTCAAGTTTCGTCTTTTAAAACGAGCTACTTTCACGACCAATGGACTTTACCTTCCCCATCGACCTCGATGGAAGGGATAGGGCACCTGGGCATGGCCATGCCCTTATCCGCGACTAAGGTTGCGTACAAAATTGTCCAGTAAGCCTCTTGGCCAACCCCGATCCGACTCCCTCACAAGAGTTACATCCAATTCTCGAGCCTATTTAGGCTCAGGATTCTCGTGCTACTCAAGATCCTTTAGACTTGGTCTTGCCCTCTGATGAGGCGATTCTAGAGGTAATGACTGGTCTCGACAAACCTTGGGATGATTTGCATCATAGATATTATTTTCTTCCCAAGCTTAGGATAATAGAGGTGAGAGAGTTTGTTTTGACCGTGAATGGAGATAACCCTTGTCCTATCAATCCTCTGGCTACGCAGGACGTTTACACCAAGGGTAACATGGAAAGCATTGCTGCAACGATTCCTATCGATATCTCTAGAACCCCTGGCATTGTGGAGAATGTTTTTGTCGAAGCGGATCACTCCCCCAAAGAGATTCAAATTTACGCCGAGTTATTCAAGGAGTTCCACGACGTTTTTTCCTAGTCTTACGAGGAGATTCTAGGCATCTACCCTTGAATCGTCGAACACGAAATCACGACTTGTCGTGATGTCAAATCGTTCTGAGAGAAGCTTCGTCAAGAAAATCCTTGAAAAGAAGCAATGATCAAGGCAGAAGTAGAGAAACTGCTAAAAGCTGGCTTTATCTACCTTGTACAATTGACAAAATGGGTATCGAACCCGGTTCATGTCAACAAGAAACATGGCATAATTCGCATTTTTATGGATTTCCGTGATTTGAACAAAGCTTGCCCGAAAGACAATTTTCCAACCCCTTTTATCGATCAGATTGTCAATGCGTGTGCAGGTTGTAAAGTATTTTCTTTCATGGACAGTTTTTTGGGATATAATCAAATTCAAATCCAACCCGAGGACCGACATAAAACAACTTTTATTTGTCCTTGGGGTACCTTTGTGTATAGAAATATGCCTTTTGTTCTGAAGAATGTTGGAGCCACCTTTCAGCAGGCCACGCCGTTCACTTTTCACGACCTCAAACACATAGTCGAGGCGTACCTTGATGATCTAGCATCATGTTATCACAAGAGATATGATCATCCTACCCATCTACGACTAATATTTGAGTGATGTCACTACTATTGAATTCGCTTGAATCCTAGCAAGTGCAGTTTCTGCGTGACGTTGGGTCGTTTATTAGGTTTCATCGTGTCGAAAACAACGATCATGGTCGATCCTCTTAAGGTTGAGGTGATAGTTCAATTGCCTCCCCCGTTCACAATACCCCAACTTCAGAGCTTACAGGGGAAAGCAAATTTTCTTCGGCGTTTTGTCACTAATTATGCCGAGATCACTAAAGGGTTCATGCGTATTTTGAAAAAAGGGGTCCCATTATGCTGGGATGAAGCTACTCAGCGCTCTTTTGAAGCGTTGAAACATGCCTTGACATCCGCCCCTCTGCTCCGATTTCCTGATTATAACATAGATTTCTTGTTGTATTTGGCTGCTGCGGAGTCGACCATCAACATGGTCTTGGTCCAGGAGGATGACATGATCGAAGAGCACGTTATCTATTATCTTAGACGAGGCCTAGTTGGATTGGAACTCAATTACTCTCATGTTGATAACTTGCTTTGGTAGTTGTCCACATTGTCCAACGATTATGTCACTATATATTGCTTCGCAAGACCACCGTCATTGCCATCGTCAACCCTTTCCAATATGTGTTAACACGATGGTTCATTGGCAGAAATATCAGTAGATGGATAGTTCTCCTACAAGATTTTGACTTAGATTTTGTCTCTGCGAAATCTAAAAAGTCATTGGTTTTTGCCGAACTAATTCTGGAACTGCCGGTCGAGTCTGGTGATATTATGCCTGAAGAGATATTTTTCTAATTACATCTTTATACCCCTAGTACTGAGATATACTTGTGTATCTTTGGACTTTGAAGTGCCCCGCTTCTGCTTCTCGCGATAACCGTTGATGAATTCAACACCAAGCGCGAAACTACCTTATTCTCGATGACACTTTGTATCGTCGAGGCATAGATTGCATTCTTCGACGATGTTTCATTCGTGAAGAAGAAAAGATCGTTTTGAATGACTATCACAGCAGAGCATGTGGCGGTCATTTGTTTGGGTTGGAAACAACCCAAAAGATTCTATGCACAAGATACTTCTGGCCCTCGTTAATCAAGGATTGCGTGGAGGCGATCAAGAAGTGCCACCTGTGCCAAATATTCTGTCGAAAGATGTAGGCACACCCTGATCCTATGTTTCCAATCATTATTGTTGGTCCTTTCACCATGTAGGGGATTGAATTTACTACATGTCACCCGACCTCATCTAGGGGGCATCATTACATCATCGTAGCAATAGACTACTTCACAAAGTGGGTCGAAGCTATGCCTATGTTTAGCAATGATGGCGAAACCACTCCCCTTTTCATTTTCAATCAGATAGTAGCGAGATTTGGTATCCCGAAAGAGATTGTCCCTAGCCATGGCAGTCACTTCCAGAATAAAATGATGATTGAATTAACATCAAAGCTTGGGTTCAAACAAGAACATTTGTCACCCTACTACCCGCAGGTGAATGGTCAGGTTGAAGCTGTGAATAAGTCTCTCAAGACTATTCTTCAGCGGACGATCAATTCTACCAAGTCAAATTGGCATTTGATGTTGTATTCAACGTTGTGGGCCTATCGAACGTTTGTGAAGACTGCCACCAGTTTTTCACCCTTTCAACTCGTATACAGGCTGGAAGCAGTCTTACCTATTGAGTGTCAGATCCCTTCTTTAAATTTGGTAGTGGATTTACTGCCTGACACTTCACCGCTTGAGGAGCGCCTTCTAGATCTTGAGCAGCTCAATGAGCAACGTCGTGATGCAGCCTTGGAAAACAAGGCTCATAAGCAATGAGTCAAGTGTCAGTATGATTGGTCCATTCACCCTTGAATTTTCTCCGAAGGCGATCTTGTCCTAGTCTATGATCAAGACAAATATCCCTTGGGGGCAGGCAAGTTCAAACCCATGTGGTTCAGACTGTTCATTGTGAAATAGGTCTTAGAGAAGGGCGCTTACCTTCTGGTTGATTTTGAGGGAAATGCTTTAGCGGAGCCTAGAAATGGGGTCTACCTTAAGAAGTACTACTCTTAGGTTGGTCACCTGGGTGGCTTCTTGGATATATGTATAATCTCTTTTACATTTTTTTGTCTTGTGGATGTGTAGTTATTTATTTCTTCTTTTTCATTGTGGTAGGTGTCAAGTGAATCAGAGGTTTGCTTTGGGTTCACGGATGACGCTAGCCGACACACTTAGAGGCTTGCTTCCACAGCTTTGGTGATTTTCACACCTGGGGGCCAGTTGCTATCTTCCAGAGGTATTTGTCCAAGCGATGCAACCAATAATGTTGCCGAATACAGGGCAATGATAGAATTTCTATGTGATGCTTTGTCACATGGCATTTCTCACATCTGGGTTTACTTAGATGCTTAGCTGGCCGTGTCCTAGTTAAATGGGGTTTACCGCATTTATGATCCCACTCTTCACCAACAATTCCTTAGGGTACGTCTCTTAGAATGATCTTTTGATTACATTACGTATATCCATGTTCCTAGGATATTTAATCATTTAACAAATACTCTAGCTAATCAAGTTTTAGATTGGCATATTGCTCACATGTAAAAAGAAAAGCACACACATACACATGTAAATACATTTGTAAAAAATGTTATCCATAAAACCAAAAAGATGTATGTGTATATATATATATATATATATATATATATATATATATATATATGTCCAAAAATAGTGTCGTGAGTACAAAAGTGGGCATGAAAGCCTCAAAAGTCACTGGTATACATCGTTGGGCTTACGCCCTCAAAATATATAGTATAAAAAGTGCCCTCGACACGTAAATGGTCCAATGCTATCTAAGGTCTAGGCCTATTGGCCTTGCTATAGTGAACGCCATTGTTCGTAAGACGCTAAAACAACTGGACCCAGGTCTGAGGCACCCCTACTACATGTGGCTACATAGCCGGGGGGAGATCCTCGATCTCAACCATAGGAACGACATGAGTAAGAACAGTGAGGTTCCTCTCCACTCGTCGTAGGACTCTTTCAGCCTCTCCACTTGAGAGTCCTCCCGCAGCTACTGGTCCTCCTGTTGCTGCTGGTCCTACCTCTGGTCGAGGATGATGCCTAGTCATGACGAAGTCTGCTGGTCAAACATGTCCCACATATGTAGATAACAGATTCAAAAGTTAGTACTCTTGACACACATAAAAAGTATATATATGCAAATTAAAAATTTAATAACTTCAAAAATATATGTTACCTATCTCGCCACACTCTTTGCGAGGAGGCACAGGCATGTCTGGATCCCTGAGGTAGCTAATCCATGCATAGGGATAGTCCTCTATAACTGGGATCTAACGTGCCCACCAATAAAATAATTTGTCGTCGAAGGCCTCTATAGTCTTTCCTCCACCATGTCTAATCAGTAAAACCACCCACCTGCTCACTGATGGGAAGGAGGCTATATGCCCCTGTACTGTCTCTCTAGGACTAGGCACCCTCTCGAAGAAGAAGGAGCATAATATGGTACCAAACCCGAATTTCTTGTTGGTATGCCTACGACACTCTGTGATTTCCTCTTCATGCATACTAGCATGGTAGTACTCCAGTCAAAGATTGTCACCTCTGAACTGCACAGTGGCATATGTGCGGGTGAGGCATGATGGAGTGCTGCAGATCCAGTAATCCGCTCGATCAACAGTAGGATCACTCGTAGAGAGAGGATGGTGATCTTGTGAATCGACACTTGAGAACCCACTTTCTCAGTACCAGCGTCACAATAAATGCTAATATAGTCCTCGATGTTGAATGGCCCCAGAGGAAAGGTTCTCAGGTTGACCTGTTCCCCTCTTCTGGAGAGGTCGGTCAGGAAGTATATATCCTCTATAGTCGGGGTCAATGATTTACCCTCCAACATGAAAGCTTCTTCATCAATATTCTAATACTCCACAAGAGCGTTAAGAAACCTCAGTTGTGCCCTCATAAACAAACACTAGAAGAATTTCCATAAGCCACACTGTTTCAGTGAGGCGATAGCCATAGGGTCCTCCTCGACCAAGATATCTAGCTCCTCATGCTCTCTCTCCCTCCAATGAACATACATCCTGTCACAAACAAAAGTTGGAGAGGGATTAATACTTGTATTTTTATTTTTCAATACAAAGCGAGGTGTACGCAGACTATTTACTACACAGTCGCGTATGTAGGCGGGTTGTTTGTTACTCTGCCCGAGTACATACATGGGCTGGCCTTGGAAAGCTCACGTACACGCAGACACGAACCTTTTACAAGGGTGTGCCCCTCCCAAACTTAAAACTAAATAAAAAAGGAAGAATGGAAATGCAAGAGGAAGAATTTTGTACTTAGTCCAAATAGGAAGGTTTTTCGTCCACTGTAGCTCCCAAAATTCACTCTTTTGACGAAGGGGTTTTTTGACTTTTTTGTTAATTTCCAATTTGCAATGGTAAAAATGAGTTGTCCACTTCTATTTATAGAATTTTTTGCCCCTTTTACCCCTTTTTGGTCCTTTTTTTTCACTTTTCCTGGCTTGGTGGCTACTCAAGTTCACTTTTGAGTTATCTATTAGTCGTTACGGTACTTTTCTCCTTTCGGTTTGGTGATTATTTTTTGGGATTGGTTACATTTTCGTCATCCCTTGGTAAAAGTCGTTTTTTCCAACTTTTGCATATAGATTTCACTCCCACTTTTTGCATCTTGTTGTCCTTTTCGCTTTGCCATAGGATCGACCCCACCGAAGTGCGACACAAAACCTTCTTTGTCGCTTTAGAAGTGTCGTAATTAGGTGGTAGAGCCTACCTCTACATGGATGCCCTAGGTAAATCCTTTGCTACATTTTGGCGTCCATGCTATCAGTTTTGACTATAGGCTTGGTAGTCCTTGATTAGTCCCGTCATGGCTACATATCAAAGCCTCATTCTTCTTGCTAATCATCATTCTTGGCCTTACCTGCGGGACTCCCTAATGAGCACGCTTTGTTGTCTTTCAAGCTGGATTTAAAATTCGAAAGCAACATCACACGAGACTGTATTTATTATTTTTGATCTCGTTTGGATTACTTGAGAAAAGTAGCCCCCTAGAGTCTTCTTTAAGCTTTTTTTAGACTCTCTAAAAGTGAAAATATTGTTGAGTGATCTTGTTTCCCTTCAGGTTCGCCAAACTCAAATTTGACGACACATCTGTCCGACGATAGTTTACCCCTTTTTCGGTTTGGATGGCTAATTTTACGAATAAAGGTATGCTCTAGGAACTTTGGTTCGCTAGAAGAGTATTCTCAGGTGTAAGTTTAACCATTTTTTGGGCCCGAGGGACTAAATTTTTGAAAAAGGAACATTCTCCTTGGTTTTCGTTTATCACCTTTTTCGGGCCCTAGAGATTATTTACGAAAAAGGAACCCCCCCAAAGTCCATAGCTAATCTCTTTTCAGACTCCCTAAAATTGAAAAGATCGTTGAGTGGCCTTGTTCCTTCACACTCATTAAATTGGTCTAGAAGAACATCTACTTGGCATGATTTTAACCCTTTTTCCAGCCAGTAGATTACTGCGGAAAAAGGTACGCCTCGGGAGATTCGTCTCGTCGGGAGAGTTCTCCTCAGTTACTTTTATACTTTTTCGAGCTAAGGAGACTAAACTCAGAAAAATGCTACGAGTCCACAGTTAAGCTCTTTTCAGACTCCTTACAATTGAAAAGATAGCCGAGTGATCTTGTCTTTGTCACACTCGTTAAAATGGTTTTGAAAAAATGTCTTTTCGGTGCATGTTTAACTCTTTTTCGAGCCGATTGGACTAACTACGAAAAAGGTACTCCCTGGGGTCTTCTTTAACGTTTTTTTAGACTCTCTAAACGTGAAAAAACCATCGAGCTTACCTTCTCTGGGCTCATAAAAATTTACATGGAAGAGGTCTTGCTGAGTCATGCTTAATCGCATTGCTGGTCTCATCTTTGCGTCTTTGGTCTAATGCCAACTCCATGTTGCTCTCAATTGAACCTTTGAAGCATTCCTTATACATAAGACTTGCAACACATTTTTCCTCGGTGATCTGACACATTGACCCATGGAGGAATTTTCCCCGAGTGTCCTCCTTCTGCACATGTCTCCTTGCTTTGAGCATTAGTTTGTTCCATGTGCTTGGAACTGGCTTGCTTTCTTGTGACACTTGTTTCTCCTTTGTAACATAACATTCTTTTATTATTTTTCAAGCTCGTTAGAAAATGAAAAAGACAAAATAATCAAATATTCCAAAAAGAGAGGACGAGAAATATACATTCTTTTTTCAGTAGCAAAGATAGTCACCCTTGGACATAGCACATCCTTATGTTTGTTCTTCGAGCATTGGGATCTAGTATGATCTTAGGAAGTTGTTGAACCCACTACATAGAGCTGTGTCCTCCTTCGTTTGGTTATTCTTCCAAACATATGGAGAGTTTGCGATGCCTCCTGCATCATAGACTTATGTCAATGTTACACTGCCCGAGTCTGATCATCTTTCGTGCTTTTGTCCAAGGGAAGTTTTACCCAACCTGAGTCGTCCTTTCTGTGGTTTGTCTCTTGACTTTCATGAGTTGTCCATCCCGAGAGTCCAGTCAATTCCAGATTCAAAATCGACAAAGTTCTCTGTCAGATCATTGAGATCTTCCAGTATTTTCCCGACGGATTGTCGAAGACCTCAGAGTAGTGAGTCTTACACTCCCATTGTACTCCTACCTGAGTTTTGAAGATCTTGAATTTGTTGCTCGAGCTATGAAGACTTCATCTCCAACCGTAGGCGTCACTAGCTTCTTGAAGATGCATATTGTATTTGTATATCTTCGACTAATTTTGAGATGTAGATCCGTTGTGTATTGTTCGCGGCTACACTTTATATATTTATATGACATGGATATGTAATGTACTTGATTAGAAGCAATGATTTAGTTCATCCTGAGCATGGGTATGCCCGCCTCAGAGAGATAATTGTTGTTTTGCAAATGGCACCTCCCGAACTCTAGTCTCGGGCTCACTCGATTTCATGCATTCTCGCTGTAAAGATATTGTAATGTATTTCGGCCATCGGTTACTCTTCTGACCTCACACATTAGGGGGCATCTGTTATAGCCCTAAAATTCCCTACTCATGCATACATGGCATTGGCCTTCCTACTTGCATAATTTTCCAAATCACTAATGAGGAACTCTATTTAAAAAACCATATTTTGGAGCATGTTCGCACCTTGCTACACTACTGCTCACGTACATACGCTTGTTGCATGCTAGAAAAACCACGTACATATGCTAGCTACACACTAAACAACCCGCGTATACCTCCAAAAGTTGCAAAAATTAAAAAGTTGCAAGGAATTCGGTGGAATTAACGGGCTATTGGAGGTTTCCCAACCATTTCACCTGATATAGCCCGTCCCCAAACTGAATAACTATCATTTTGTCATATAAAAGGAGGTCTTGGGGTCTCATTCCAAAATCAAGCATTAGAACGGTGAAACTCTGCCCAAATTCCCTTTCCCTCCTTGCCCAAGTATTTGCAACTTTTTTTGAGTTATTGCCTCAACATTCCCTCTCTAGCCCTTTTCTCGCATACAATCCATTCCCTTCCCTTGAAGTGATCAACGGATTGTGAGAGAAGGCATTTGGAAGGTGCACTTGGAGCAATGTTAAGAGGAGCCCGTACCAGGTTCGTGGAGCGTCAGCCTGCAAAGGTTGTAATTTCCATACTTTTAATTATTGAATAAAATAATCTTTTTCCTTGTCCCAAATGATATCTTTATGTCTTTTATTTGTTTTACACATAATGAGCTATATCTAAACCTAATTTATGGTTAGAGATAGAATATTGGTAGCCTTGTTTGCCTAAGCATTGATGCAGGTCAGCTTTGGGAGGAGACCAACATCCAAGGAAGCAACGAAGCTCGAGGAGGTCAACATCAAACGTTTTGATCAAAGGTACTACTTCTGACTTACTCTTCTATTATTTTATGTTCATCTATGTGGAATGTTTGGGGTAGTGTAGCAATTAGATTGACTTTTTAGGGAGTCATTTATCTGTCTATACTTAGAACCCTGGTATAGTTATAGGGGGATTTTCTCACTAGCACAGATGACTCGGTGTCAAGCATGCAGATGTGAAGACATAGGTCATATATTAGTAAGGAAGTGAGAAAGGGTGTTTGTTCATTTTGCTCAAAATGACCATCTTGTAATAGTGTGAAAGTTTCTTCATATAATTGTCTGTCATCTGGGGTCCATTTTGTTAACAAAGGAATTTCCAACATTCCACGAATCCTTTTGACCTTTTGTAAGATATAGACCATACTAGTGCTTAGGTTGGTCCTATCATTGTTATGTTTGGGGAAATGTTGGGGTAGATACTTAGCATACACCTAGGGCTCTCCAAGCTTCACCCTTGATTCCTCACTTGTTTGGCTTAAGCACTCAATCCTAGGCTTCCTCGTGTCTTGATTTTCTTGGATTTTCTTTGGCGTGATATTGGGGCACTCTTGGGGAAACAAGACAAAGATGGAATTTACATAATTAGGTTTCTTGTGAGTAACCTTCAGGTGATCACGTTCAAAATGGGAGTCTTTGCACAATAAGGACTTAGGATCATATTCTTGCCTCACAACATTTTGTATATCCAAGGTGTTTGGACAAATTTGTTCTTTTGGAGAATGAGGTTTTATTGTATGGCTAGTATTTTGAGGAAGTCTCGTTGAAGGAGGCTTTTGGGCTTGTGATAGTGCCATTTCCAACTCAGTGATTTCTTCATAGGTACCTATATCCTCAAAGGGTTCATGTTGTTTTGAAAAAATTAAGGCATCTTTCATATTTGAGAACCCATTCTTCCAAGTCCAGTCCCTTTAGGGGGAATGGCTAACTTAATCTCATTGTTTGCCTCTAGTATCTATGGGAAATCATTTTCTTCTTCCTCAACATCCTCCTCATTGAACCATAGGACATCATCTTGGTCCTAAAAAAGATTGACCCGGGGAACGGGATCACACCATTTCATATTTTCTTCAATCCAACAAGCACCATCTTGTGCCTCCTTAAGGTTTGTCGGGAATCGGTTCTTGAGGAGGGATTGGAAGTTTCCTTCAAAAGAATTGAGGTACTGTCCAAGAATAATGCTCTTTAGTTGAAAATTAGAATCAATTCGACCAAGCAAGGCATTAAGCCTATCATTAAATTCCTTAACAGTCTCATCGTCTTTTTTGCAAATTTTGAGATATTGTGAGTAAAGGAATGCCATATCTTCCATCACGACCCACCTTTGCAAGAAAACTTGTTCTAAATATTCACAGGTTATGAGGCTCTTGCTTGGGAGGTTAATGCTCCATTTCCTAGCATCTTCAATAAGTGAGGCAAGAAAATTTTTCATGAATATGTCAAGATGTTCTTTCCCAGATTGATGGAAGTCGTAGCTTTCACAAAATTTGGTCCAATGTGTGTTGCCAGAAGCCCCAACCTCTCCAGAAAACTTGGGTATCCATGAATCGACATCCTTAGGTAGATCATCTAAGACTCCTTTGATATTATCTAGGTCCAAAGGGTTGAAGAGTTCTTCGGGGGCCCATTTAGGAGAGGCCATGGGGATAATAGGAACTACAGGATAATAAGGTGTGTACTGACATTCGCTATGGGTCGTCATCAGTGGAGTTGCTAGACAATATCCTTGAGATCATCAAAGGGACGGGGGGATCATCCTCAGTGGAGTCACCATGTAGCTTTGTGAAATAAAGGCTTTGAGAATAGGCTTACTAAAAGAGTGTCATTTGAGGAATATTGACTCAGTGTTCCCCAACAACTGTGCCAAAAATGTTACCGCACAATCTATTCTTTCCCAAATATTGAAGGCAAGTGGGATTAGATTGACATAACATGGAGGTAACCCTATCATTGTCACCCCAATAGGGTACATCTTTCTCTTTAGGAGGAAAGCCTCACTCCAAGGGAGACGTCCTAGGACCTAGTTGGTTGATGAAGAGAAAAAAAATACAGTGAAAGCCCACCCCTCTCTCTACGTCACTTAGTAGAAGAAGTCACTTTGGTGAAGTTGAAAGGACAAGGAAAAATGAAAATGGGTTTTCACATGCCCTTTACCAATGAAACATCAAATGTTAGTAGCAACAATTATAATCAACGACTTCTTAAACAAATTATGTGCTGCCTGAACAAGTTACTATACAATGAACGTGAGATTACAATAGTAGCAATGTATCTTGAAAGGTGCAAGTTATGATGACAAGGAAGAGATACAATAGTCTTTCAAACTTGATAATGGTTTGTCACTCACACTTTTCAAGATAAATACAAGTCAATGAATGACTTAAATGGTTGTCCAAACAACATTAATTAATGATGATGACAACAATAAAACCACTTCAGAAAAGTACTATAATAGTGCAATAAGACACTACTTCAATATCCAATGGTTATGGTTTTCTTAGTACAAATGTCCAATGGTTTTATGGATGATTTTAGGGATGTTAAGGGCTACAACAATGGTTGTAACAACAACTATGACAACGGTAACACCTTCAAAATTTGCACTCTAAAAAGGAAATTAAACATACACTTTAACACTTATTGATAGTACCTTGCCTTATACAAATTTTGGGATGAGTTAGATGGTTAGTAGGTTAATATAAGATGCAAAATGATATCTATAGTAGTGATTATGACAACAACAAATTAGTTATTAGTATTTATAGACCAGGTTAACAAATTAGTAGAGTATAAAGTGAAAGAGTTTGAGTATGAAGTCAAGGAGTTTGAGTTGAGTCTTGTCAAGAGGTAAGAGAATAGGACTAGTGCCTTCAAGGGTAATGGAGTCAAGGTGGATGACTTCTTCTAAGGCTACAAATCAAATGATGATGATGCACAAAAGTCTAAGAGGGAAAATGCATAGGAGAAGTAGTAACTAAAACCATACAACATACCATTCGACAAAAATGCACATTTTACATACTTGCACCAAGAAAAATCATGAGAATACAATGCAATATCACCATAAAACTTCCAAGATTGATCCAAGTTGCAAAAAATAGCTTTAAACATGAATGGCGCCTCCCAATTTCAACCAATAACCCTCACTAGAGCACAAATTTCAGACCTCTTATCTTAGATGACAAGTTCTTATGTACAAATGAAAGTACTTTATATTTATTTATATAAAATTTTGACCTTTAATCAATTTTCAGGTAAAAAACAAGGTCAACCTTGCCAATTTACAACAAAATTCAATTTTGACATAAGTAAAATTAATTTTCATCTAGAAACACCTCCAAGGGTGACGTCATGCCCCTCTAGGGTGACGTTGAGCCCCATAAGTGAAAAATTGGGCTGGAAAAGTGGGGCACTTGGCCTCCAGAAGCCCCAAATGATGCCCACATGTGCCACCAGGCTCACAAATACCTCCAAAAATGAAACCCTAGCTCTGGGTGACATCTAGGGCTATGATGGTGACATCCAGGGCCCTCAAGGGCTAACATCCATGTGGGAAGAGCAAGGTCCCTTGGGTCTAGGTTTTCCAGGGTGCATCCAAAGGCAATATACTTCTTTCTCCCAGTGCAAGTCTTCAATTTCTTCTTACCCCTGGTTGGGGCTTCAACATCCATCTGTGGGCTTTAAGCCCCCATGAAGGTTCGAGCTAATCATTCCCTCATGTGTACCTATCCACCGGGCAAGGTCCTACAACAACAACAAGTACACCCTCCAGGGGTTCATAAGTCATAGGGATTATAGCATGTAAATCACATCCAATAATTAAATTACCCAAACATGTGCATCAAACCCCTCTTAATCAAGACAAATGCTCAAAGACGTTATGCAATTGGACAAGTTAGGTTTGGAGAATGTCTTTGGGTGTCTTATTGGGCTAACCTCTCTTAAGTTTTGGATGTTTCCCAGGTGGGGTATAATCTAGCTTATGTAAGTGTATGAGGTGGTATGGGGTACATGTAATAACAAAGAAATGTAAAGTCTTACTTGTGGGTGACTTTATAGAGGGCGAGCTGCACCTTGCCATAAATGCAATTGTTTCCTAGCCCATTCATTGCCTTTTACTCTTAACCATATTTCTTTTGATCTTTTGCTCTTGTGCTTCAAGGGGATAGTTGAAGGTGATTATCCTGGCTTGATGACCAGAGGTGACAACATTATCCACAAACATTTCATTGAAATGGGAAGGTTGGCTCGTGATGAGACCCCCTTTCTCTTGGCTATGCCACCAAGATCCACTACCCTGGTTTGTTGACCAGATAGATGGTAGTGTCATACCGCTACATGACCATGGTCATAATAAGTCGGTTCGTGATGAGACCCCCTATCCATCAACTAATACCTTGAGTGTTTATGTTATCTTACAAACCCCCTTTTCTTACTGAGAAGCTTTTCACTACTTTCTCGAGGATCCCTGAGAGAAGCATCTCAAAGGTTTCAACATTGGCTTTTAACTCTTAGCAAATACTTTTACCCTCTGGGCCTTTAGCCCCTTCTTCCCACGAGGTAAGGTACAACCCTTTCTAGTGTAGACAATCCCAATGCCCAAACAAGGATAGGGGAGATGGAAGGAATAAAGACAAAAAGTGGTAAGTATGGAGGGAACAAACGATGACTTTTCACAGATCCACCCAGTAGCAACCCATCCTAAAGGAAAATCAACTTACTAAGGCGCCATGTCACCCTTCCAGGTATGAACAAGGCAAATAGCATAATTTCCAAGCAAACGTCATGAAATGAAGAAGGATTCAATACAACATGTTCAAGTGCTTCAAATATTAGAGTGATACATACCATGATACTTAGACTCATTACCTCATGGAGCAAGGCTCACCACTACTTCAGGACCAGGCTGGTGTGATGGATACTATTGTTGGTGATACATGGATTGCACTGAAGAAAAGAGGGGTCCTCCGGGGCCATGCTAAAGTCATCTGGCTCTCGACACTCCATTTCTAGGACCTGTGGGCCTCGAAAAGTGATCTCCTTAGTTATCCCTATGCTAGGAGATAACAATGCATAAAAAATAAACTTTTTATTAATTTCAAATAAATCTGTTACACAGTCCTTTGAAATCCCACAGAAAGAAAATCACTTCAATACAATAGTGTGTTCAAGCTTTTTTTCTCACTGTAGAATTAACTCCCTATAAGTTTCAAATATCTCGAACCTCCCATTATCAAGAATGGAGTCATTTTTCCTTTTATAACTTCTTGAGTTTGTTTCCTTCTCCCTGGTCTCTGGCTTCAATTCCTGCATCATGATTCACATCACTTGATTTCCTCCACTTTTAACACTGCAAGCCAAATAATAAACTATTATTAAAACCAATAATATCTACAATCATATTTAAATTAACGAATTCAAACTAAATTATAAAAACAAAAAACAAAATTAAATCTATTAATAATAAAGTTATTATAAAATAAAATTAACACAGTTAAAATATATACAATCTAACTAAAATAACAATTAACTAACTCAATCTAATGATCTTTTAAAGATTGGCTACACAATTTATGATTCTATAGTTATTCTTAATAAGCCAGATTAGTAAAAATAAAATCATAAAGCTAACATAAAGATATCAAATTGGAACCAACGTGAAAGTAGAGTAACCCAAAAAGAAAACTAAAGCAACAATTTTTTTTATGCAAGAGTAACATTGGAAAAGTAAAATGTTGTCTGTATGGTAATTTCATGACTGCACCATCATCAACTTAACAATCTTTTGGACTGGTTCTCATGGTAACAGATTTTGATAACTCTTTTTAACTGTTGATTATCATGTAAACTGATTAGTTTTTTTCCATTCAACGACAGTTATTTGACATGATTTTGTCTGCAAATCTGCTGGAAGCGGCCTCAAATGGACCGGAAATATCTCCCGAATTACTTATTTGTTTTGGAAAATCTTGGCGTGTCAACTAATTTCGCTCATTCTGGAAAAACCCACATCTTATTTTTTTTAAATTCTACATGATTTAATCAGAAATTGTCCCCCAGATTTTCCAATTAATCCTGATTTCGCCCAAACATTTGAAGAATTCTAGAACAACCACTAGTGCAACTATTTCTAATTCTTCAGAATGATCCGATATATTTATTTATTTTTGTTGCTTTGACATACATTTGCTACGCAATCCCATCATTTTTTTTTTTATCTTGTAACAAATTCCAACACCTGTACACACCAAAAAGAAATATATCAAAAACATAAATATTTCAAGAAGAGCTACAAAATCGTAATTTTGTAGTTATTCTAAACTTAAGAAATTACACTATTAATAGAATGAAAACCAAACAATAAAATCTGAACAAAATCAAACTCTAACGAGGCTGCATGGCAGCTCAATCCTTGCCAACAAGGTTAAAAAACAAATTGTGGAAAATGTGGTGGAATTGTAAATGAAACGAAGTGTTTGGTGCAAAATGTATATCACTTTAGATGGGGCAAAAGTAGGCAGAGCAAAAATAAATTTGAAAATTTAAATGCATTTTCCATATGGATTGGTGAAAGATAAAAATATATGATGACATAAAATATATGGTGACAATGCATTTTGCATTGTTGAGCACCATTTATTTTGAAATATATAAAAAAATAAAAGTCTGTAACATATAAAAGAGTAAATGCATTTTCCAAACAAACTAATGAAGGATAAGAATAAAAGTCTGTAACATATTAAAAATTAAATGCATTTGTCATACAGAGTGGTGAAAGATAAGAATAGAGTCTATAACATATAAAAATTTAAATGCATTTATATTTGAAATGTGTCAAAGAATAAAAGTTTGTTACATGCTACTGGAAATTTTGAAATATACAAAAAAATAAAAATCTGTTACATATAAACCAGAATTTCAATGCGTTTGTCATGTAAACTGGGATTGGGGCTCCCGCGGACCATTAGAGAAATATGTACAAGAAACAGGATTGTGGAAATAAGATAGAGTGCAATAGTTGCAAAATAAAATAAATGGAAAGGTATAAGTGTTTGCCTATACATTTGTGTTTAAGAAACTGGAATAACTGGGTTGATAAACAAATAAAGATGTGATGAGTAAATTTTCCTATACGTCTGTGTTTAAGAAACTGGAATGACTGGGTTGATAAACAAAGAAAGATGCGATGAGTAAACTTACAGTGAGGGTACCTATGAGTCCTTTGGCTATTTGCTTGTGGCTATCGTTTCATTGATGTCGTCGACGACTGCAGTTTCAAGGACAACTACCTATTGTCTTTCGTCGATGGCCTGTTTCAATTGCCTTTTGAGCCATTCTTCAATGTAGCCTCTCATTGGGGCGACGTTGATCTCATTCCGGATTTTTATGTTGAAAAGATCATTTTCTAATTCCTGGAGGTCGATAGAAACATTAGAGAGAGCCTGATGAATTTCCTCATTCTGTACTGCATATTTGACTAGCCATTTGTGGATATGAGCTTGATCAAATTGAAGGATGCTGTAAAACTTTTCCAGAGACAAGGTCTTAAAGATAGCAACCTGTTTATCGAACTCTTGCGTGGTTAAGGGCAAGGAGTTTGCGATTAAGAGGGGGTCTTGGAAGTCGTTGGTTTTCCCAGCTAAGTCTATATTTGACAGCTTTGTGAATAATTTATCTTTCTTTGATATGGCTTGTTCACATGACTGAACAATGAGACACAGGTTGTTTACTTTTTCTTTCCAACATGCATTCAATTGGTTGATCTGGTTTTTGGATGGAAGATCTTCTTCTCTTCTTTTTGTTTATGTTATATTGTTGACAATCTTGCCAAAAGGGATGACCGTTTTTAAAAAGAAATTTTCTTCATCTTTTAATTCGGCCTGCAAAAGCTCGAGCAAGCTATGTGCCTTGGTTCCAAGCAAAGTGATGGTTTGCGATCTTTTCCACACCTCGGTAACCGGTTCCATTCTTTTTTTGATATTGTTCTCCACATATCCTTTACAGGATGTGAGCAGGGTGGAGGATGCTTTTACATTGGGTGCAGGGGTGCTAGGCATAGCTATTGCCAAAGGATCGACAAGCAATGGCATAGGAATGAAAGCGTCTTCCAATTCCTTGACTCGCTCCTTCAGTTTGGCATTCTCGGTCTCAATGCCTCCAATGGAATCATGAAGCACTTGTCCGGTCGCAGTGTGAAGTTGACAGATTTGGGACAACCACATGTTGGCAACGTCAACCTCTGAACGAGATTTGTCTTTCTTATTTTTAACATTTTTTTTCTCAATTATCAATTTTTTGTTCCGGCTATCAAAAATAGTGCTCTGGAACACAAAGGATTTATCTACGTCAAAATTTTGGGTAACAGATATGTCCATTGGATGGCTATGGTGGATGGCGTCTCTGGGCTGATCAAGGAAGAGGAACATGGTATCCAGATCAGTGTCAAGTTCCATGCTCTCACTCTGAATTTCCGACTCTTCCGCATGCCCCATTTTTTTTTCTCTTCTTCTCTACTGGAAGCTTGTGAGAACTATCAATTTTAGAGTGAGGATGGTCGTTATCTCCTCCTCCGTTTGAAGAACTCTGGTTTTGTTTGTTGTTGTGATGGTCCGTTAGAGCGATTCTCCGGGATGTCGTACTTTTTGGAGTGGTATTTGGAGATTGAACACTCTTGTCATTGGGGCCTTTCCCCTGTTGCGTGTACAATTTAGTGCAACTTTGCACTGTCTCTACATCACCGGCATAAGAGGCAGGACCATTGTCACTACTGTCTTTGTTTTTGGGCAGGTGTTTATTTACAAAACAATCGTCGAGGCCAAGTGTTTGTAAATGTTGTATAAAAATATCATAGGGGTCGAATCCTCTTATGTCTTCAGCATATCTGAGGTTGGACATGCTAAAATGTGCTGTAAAATCGTCAATTTTGTTGACGTTTTTCAACACGAACTCCCCTATTTTCCAAGGCAGAGGAATGAA
>ML809889.1:201538-213174 GCA_009831015.1 Picea engelmannii
GTCTGTAACATATTAACTTAACTACTAAACTTCATATTCTACCAATTGCTAGCAAATGCTTTGTTGAAAATTAGATTTTATTGGAACGTGTGGCTGTAACTGTGTTGTTCATTTCTTCAATGAGTGCAACATATTAAGTCAAGTATTAAACTTCTTTCATAATGGGTTGTTAGCATTAAAACTTAATAATTGCATGTCTAGAAACAAGAATAACGATTTTGCTGCAACATTGTACATTGGTAGTAGTAAACAAAATATCGAAGAAGTACGAGAGCACCGAACCACGCAAGTTAGAATATGCGTTAAACCCAGAAAAGAGGCAGCAACAAAGAGTCAAAGACAATTTTTTTTTAATAGCAAATCCATTTAAAAAAATAAGAAAAACACTGAGTATTGTACATCTATCCTTAGAAATTGGACCCAGTTCTTCGGGCCAAAACATTGAAGGTATCTAGGACAAACACAGGTATGATATCCACAGTATGCAACACGTAAATGGTTGCAGGGCAAGTGGAATAGCCGTTAGCTGAAACTACCTCTGCATAGTCCAAAAAAATTCAGTAGCACAGCTTGCATGTGCAATTCCAGAGGCCCAAATTAGTCCATTTTGGGCAGAAGGAGATGACTAGTAGGAAAATGCCTTGCAACAGTGAGAGTTTTGGACTTGATTCCCGAAGATGTTAATCAATAATTTTTTGGCTTGAAATATGTCTTTGGGAGCATAAACATATCATTGCTTTATAGTGAAACTCTTCCACCTAGAACAAACTAACTTGGAAGTTTGGAATTCCTACTTTCGCACTGCAAAGTGGTTGTTGAGTTTACCGTTGGTTTCTTTTCTGAAACTCCTTTTGGTGTTGTCATGACTGCCATCACCAAGCTGGGAAGATTCATTTGTTATGGTTCATTTCAATTTGGGCGTAGGAGTGGGAAGATTCTTTGCATTGCCATCATCCATTGCCGTATCATCGTCCATCATATCATCTTCTTCTGGCTCGGAATTCATGGCATCAACTTCTGCGACAGGCATGAATCCAACTGGACAGGTTCTCTAAGCAGCCAGGGTTGAGATGGAATTTTTTGGCTTGAAATATATCTCTCAGTGTACCAAGGTACCATTTCCTTTTTTTCTCCTGGGCGGAGGGAGATCAATAGTAAGAATATGCCCTGGAATAGTGGAACGTCTGACCATTATGCCCCAATGTGTTTTTTGTGTGTGGAGAGAACTGCTGCCAGAAGATATTAAGAATTTCCATTTTCTCGAGACGATGTTTGAAATGAAAATCGGGGAGGGATAATATAACCCTCCGCAAATTATGGTTTAATGTGTATCAATGGAATATCTCCTCCAGCCTTTTGCTGATCAATGACAATTTCTAGTGTTTGTGCGGAATGATCTGTCACCATCACAACTCAGTAATTGCACAACTAGAAAAAAGTGTGAAGGTGGCGGTGACAACGAAACGAGATTAAGAATTAGAAATTTATTAAAAGCACCAACCCGTCGGCGCACAAAAAAAGAAGATTGCATCACCTTTGAAATGAATATTTGGAAATGATAACATAGTTGTGCGCAAATCTTAGTTTAATTCGTAGTAATGACAAATCTTCTCTGGATTTCTGGACATTAATGACAATCTTAATGGTTCCTGCAGGATGGCTATTAGCATTAAAGCTTAATTATTGCATATTTGGAAACAAGCCCGAAGGTAGCGGTGATGGGGAAACCAATTCCAAGAAATACCAAAGTATGGAAAGCAGTCGGGAAGGTTACAAAATAAAAACGACAAAAGATATACCCAGGAGATGTGAAGGGCCGATGGTCATATTGTATCTCAGTGACAGATATCGGCTGTCAATTTGTATGTCGCAAAATTTGTAAATTGAGAAGTGGACCTGCGAGCTAGCTGGCTCAACATTGCACTTTCATTGCTCTGTGTCCTCCAAATAGCACTCGGAGTTCCACGATAGACAAATTGACAGATGGAATCGAGGGTTGACGCGTTCAAGATTGCCATTGTTTACGGATGGCAATCCCTACGAACTATCTAACATATCTAAAAACATTATTTTCAATACTAAATTATTAATATTACATATTGATAATTTATAACATATTATTAATAAACATAGTAAACATGCACTTTTATAAAGTATGGACATGAGATTTTATAGAGCATACGCAGATCCCTCATTCTATTCTTAGGCACTTTTTTGATTGTGGGTTCTCAAACTGGCGGGCTGAAAGTTGAGCCTCTATTGTTATGTGTCCTACAAATAGCACCTATACTTCCGCGATATACAAATTGATAGGCAGACTTGCGAGTTGGTTGGTTTATATTGCAGAATTTAATTAGACGAGAAAGTTTGTACAATCTGGTTGGCTGAGTGATATAAAAGTATTCTGACAAACGGGTAATACATGGTAAACATGTACTTTTAAAACATATGTGAATCCCTCATTCCATACTTGGGCACTTTTTGGATTGCGGGTTCGCGGCCTGGCGGGCTAAAAATTGAGTATCTATTGTTCTGTGTCCTACAAATAGCACCTACACTTCTGCGATATACAAATTGACAGCTGGACTTGCGGAGATGAGTCTCTATATAAAGTATGGACATGACATTTATAGAGCATATGCAGATCCCTTATTCCATACATAGGCACTTTTTTTATCGCGGGTTCGCGAGCTAAAAATAGAGTCTCTATTGTTCTATGTCCTACAAATAACACCCAGACTTATGCAGTATACAAATTGATAGGAGGACCTACGGGCTGCTTGGCTGAATATTGCATTTGTATTGTTCTAGAACATATGCAAATCCCTCATTCCATACTTGTGCACTTTTTGGATCGCGGGTTCGCAGGCTGAAAATTAAGTATCTATTGTTCAGTGTCCTACAAATAGCACCTAGACTTCTGCGATATACAAATTGACAGGTGGTCCAGGCACTTTTTGGATCGCAGGTTCACGGCCTGGGAGGCTGAAAATTGAGTATCTATTGTTCTGTGGCCTACAAATAGCACCTACACTTCCGCGATATACAAATTGAAAGTTGGACTTGCGCAGATGAGTCTCTATATAAAGTATGGACATGAGATTTAATAAAGCATATGCAGATTCCTCATTCCATACTTAGGCACTTTTTTTTATCGCGGGTTCACGGCCCAGCGGGCTGAAAATAGAGTCTCTATTGTTCCGTGCTCTACAAATAACACCTAGACTTCCACGATATACAAATTGACAGGAGGACCTACAGGATGCTTGGCTGAACATTGCATTTGTATTGTTCTAGAACATATGCAGATCCCTCATTCCATACTTGGGCATTTTTTGGATCGCGCGTTTGTGGCCAGGCGGGCTGAAAATTAAGTATCTATTGTTCGGTGTCCTACAAATAACACCTAGACTTCCACAATATACAAATTGACAGGCAGTCCAGGCACTTTTTGGGCCGTGGGATGAAAATTGAGTATCTATTGTTCTGTGTCCTACAAATAACACCTACATTTCCGTGATTTACAAATTGACAGCTGGACTTGCGGAGATGAGTCTCTATATAAAGTCTGGACATGAGATTTTATAGAGCATATGCAGATCCCTCATTCCATACTTAGGCACTTTTTTTTTATCGCGGGTTCGCGGCTTGGTAGGCTGAAAATAGAGACTCTATTGTTCTATGTCCTACAAATAACACCCAGACTTCCGAGATATACAAATTCACAAGAGGACCTACTGGCTTCTTGGCTGAACATTGCATTTGCATTGTTCTAGAACATATGCAGATCCCTCATTCCATACTTGGACACTTTTTGCATCACGGGTTCGCGGCCTGACAGGCTGAAAAATAAGTATCTATTGTTCGGTGTCCTACAAATAGCATCTAGACTTCCACGATATACAAATTGACAGGCGCTCCAGGCACTTTTTGGATCACGGGTTCGCAGCCCGGCGAGCTAAAAATTGAGTATCATCCAGACTTGCGGAGATATACAAATAGCACCTAGACTTCCGCGATATACAAATTAGCAGGCAGATTTGTTGACATGAGTCTCTATATAAAGTATGGGCATGAGATTTATAGAGCATATGCAAAGTCTCTATATGGACATGAGTCTCAACATTGCAGTTTCATTGTTCTGTGTTCTCCAAATAACACTCGGAGTTCCGCGATATACAAACTGACAGATGGACTTAAGTGCCGGCGAGTTCAAGTTTGCCATTGTTTACAGATGTTAATCCCTATCAATTATCTAACATATCTAAAAAAAGAATTTTCAATACTATATTATTAATATTAAATTTTGATATTGCAGAATTTAATTAGACGAGAAAGTTTTTGCAATCTGGTTGGACGACTGATATAAAAGTTTTCCGACAAATGAGCAATGCATAGTAAACATGTACTTTTAGAAACTATGGACAAGAGATTTTATAGATCATATGTGGATCCCTCATTCAATATTTAGCCACTTTTTTTGATCGGGGGCTGTCGGCCTGGCTGGCTGAACATTGCACTTTCATTGTTCTGTATCTTCCAAATAACACTTAGACTTCTGCGATATGCAGATTGACAAATGGACTCGAGGGCTGGTGGGTTCAAATTTTCTATTGTTTACGGATGGCAATGCCTATCAACTACCTAACATATCTAAAAACATTAATTTCAATAATAAATTATTAATATTACATATTGATATTGCAAAATTTAAGTAGACGACGAAGTTTGTCCATTTTGGTGGACCGACTGATATAAAAGTTTTCCGATAAACGAGCAATACATCGTAAACATGTACTTTTATAAAGTATGGACATGATATTTTATACAACATATGCGGATTCCTTATTTCATACTTAGGCACTTTTTGGATGGCGGGTTCGCGGCCTGGCGGGCTGAAAATTGAGGTTTTATTGTTCCGTGGCCTACAAATAGCACCTAGAGGCCCCGATAAACTATCTAAAAATGCCATTGTTTACAGATGCTAATCACTATCAACTATCTAACATAACTAAAAACATTATTTTCAATACTAAATTATTAATATTAATTTTTGATATTGCAGAATTTAATTAGATGAGAAAGTTTGTACAATCTGGTTAGGCGACCAATATAAACGTTTTCGGAGAAATGAACAATACATAGTAAACATGTACTTTTAGAAACAAACAATATTGTAACTTCACATGCAATCCTCTAACAATTTTGCATGCAACTATTTTCTTTCATGGCAGGACTGGAGCAACAACAAAATCTCACAGAATAACAGATATCGGCCTCGACAGACATGGAAAATAACACAACTTCAAGTCAACCCATGGGTGCAGGGGCTGAACACCATAAGGTGCCCCAAATAAACAATAATAATCCTAAAAAAAAAAGAAAAAAAAAGCTCCTACAACCGTCGTTGCACCCCAACCTTGCAAGGCTGAATCAAACAAAAGAAAACAACAAGGACCAAATTTTGGCGGGTTCAAGATTGCAATTGTTTAGGGATGCTCATCCTATCTAACTTTATCTAAAAACATTATTTTCAAATACTAAATTATTAATATTAACTATTATTCATTCATTCAAATTATTCCAGGATATTAATTTTACCAAGTTCAGCGAAAAAGAAAAAATGGAAAAACAACGACCAATTTGAATTTTAAGAGCCTCTTGTTGGTATGATAGGACAGTTGCACTTCGCACACTATATATTTGTTGATTTCAGATTATTTCAGGACAATAATTTGAACAAGTTCATCGATCAAGGAAATCTACTAAAGCAAGCCACATAGTACATTTGCATCACAACGCCATAGAAATTATCAGGCGGATCTGCATGCCAGCTGGCGAAAAAATTCAATTATATTGTTTTGTGTCCTCTAAGGAATAGTTAGAGTTCCACGGTATACAGATTGACAGACAAAGAAGATAACCAAGAATCAACCATACTTTAAACAAACCGCCAGCAAGTTTCCAGAAGGTTCCATAGAGCAGAACCCATCGACCTTTGCACCAAATAATTTGATATACAAAGAAAAAACGTCGTCACATTCGTTTTCTCTTGCATCTGGTATATGTTCCCAGTAGGAAATAACTGGGGCCATGTGATAAATGGGGATTACAGAGATATGGACCAAGTCCAATGAACATTCATCTGGATGTTGAACAAATATTACAGAGACACATGAGGTATTTCCGTTTCCTGCCAAAGTTTCATATATTTTATTTTTTCCGCTTCTTCAACTGATATGCAAAATTGCATTGTCCTCATTTAAGGTGAATTTTCTCTGTATCTGAAGCCGCCGCAACATGTACACACTCCTTGCCTTTTTCTGTAGACATGTTTCATACAACAACTCTGCCAACTCAGGAATCACATTTTGTAACAGAGTTTGCCTAACCGTACAATGCACAGTGGGGTTGCCCACAGTTCAGATAACAACATTGATGCAATGTCCATATATATATGGACATTTTTCACCGCATCACAAACAATCAATTGTATCATCACTTATCAAAGCGGAGGTAGAAGCAACGAAATTGCAGTTTGCACATACGGGCTCAAAGGGGGTCGAGTACACATTAGCTGCAACTAAAAGACCTTCAACCTGGGAAAGCAAGCAAAGAGATTAATACATTGAAGAATATAATACACAACTGCACCCCCCCCCTCCCCTTTGAAAAAAAGATAAAAAATTAAACAGGGGCAGAAATTTGTTGAAGGTTATTTCTATAAGCAAAGTGAGGAAGATTTTGTGGATGTATACACACAACAGTTGTAGAGCTAGCTAGTTTCTTCAGATCCTCTACTATATATGCTCACAACTCTGTTACAAATGTTGTCTGGGTTGTCCGAAAGATCCTTTCTCTAGAATCCCTCTTCTTTGTTATATTTTTGAACAACATAAGTGGAATCTGCCCTATATGCAATTGTTGTTTTATTGACGAAAACAAATCTGAATACATATCGAACAATTGTAGCTGCAACATGGAACAATGAAATATTTGTGTAACTTATTCGACATACATGCAGATGTGAAAGTAAAGGAAAAAATTGAATATGAAAAGAAGTACCATTGCCTTGTCGCTATCCGACTTGCCATCCTTTATATGGAGAATGTGTTGCGAGCCAAATTTTCTCACCAGTGTGACAACAGCCCCAATCGTTCCGATTGGGTAAATATCAGTGCTCTGTGCAAGCTGGCTGATAGTCGAGTTCGGGACGAAGCGATATTCTGAACAAACAGCGAGAATTTTTTCCACAATGCTTGTTTCATTCAGCGAAATAATTTGATCGCAATCACCACGGTCATATACTGTTTTGAGCAATATATTAAAATTTGAAATGGATATCCCATTATGAGGCAATATATTTTCTGCATGTTTCTGGACAAGTTGTGGAGGAACAGTCAGTGTCACTGTCATCATGGCATCCTTGTCTGTTATGTCAGCACGCATAATGGATCTACTTTTGTTTTCCTTGTCCAAGTAGGTGCTATAGACAACCATTATGTCCCCGACGAACACTTGTCCACTTTGGCGGCTGTTCAAGGCCTCTATTGACAATACTTTGGATGTTACAACTCTAGACCCGATGACATTTTTTGAACAGGAAACTAAAGTAAATGGTGGTGTGCTACAAGTACACGCATAGTTTTTTATGAACTATGGAGCCATAGTTTCGCAACCACATCTCTTAGTCTGCGGAACATGTAACACGTTTGACGTCTCTCTTACACTTGTTGATACCTCTTGCAAGCTGCAAACCATGTATTATAGATGGCATCAACATATTCTCCATGCCATAGATGAATATACAGCCTAGGAAATCTGTTTAGTAAACATAGTAAGAGTAGAGCGTATGCATCTTTACCTTTGGCCTTGTTGGTCTGCCGATGTCTGGGATGACTGACTGCTCATGGCCATGTCACTAGTCCAAATTTTTCTGATGCAAGCATGTGCAGATGAACATCATGACTAAACAAGCATATGCATTGTATATTGTCCATCGGAATGACCAAATAACCGAAAAAATGTATGCATTTGAATTTTTTAATTGGAGTAATGTTTAACAGTAAACAAGGTGTAAGCGTGGGGCACCATGGCCAATCTGTATATCGCAGACCCCCGGAAGCCAAGGGAACAATCTTCAACCTACCAGCCTGGCACCCGCAATCGAGAAAGTGGGTAACTATGGAATAAGGTAGGAGCATGACCACATATGTCAATTCGTTAGTCCGCCAACCAGCGCAAAAATGAATTTTCGGAAAGCACACTAGGCAGATGAATTAGAAAAACAAAAGGGATAATAGATAATGGGAAAAGTAGAAATAGGGAGCGCAAAAAGGCCCATTAATGCGAAGTGATCGTTTTCAAGTCTAATATTATATACCCCCACCCAGTTTGTATATTTAATTTAGCAGCACACTTGGTATACCTTTTAGAAGATTGTACCACAAAATCCCCTATTGTTGCACAAAAGAAGTCATCTCCCTGTCCAAAAAACCTGTTTTTTTCGAGGCAGCAACGCCGAAGATGCAATGGACACGAAGGAAAGTTAGTATGAAGACATGCATCTAAAAGAAAAAGAAACATGTCTATTTACCCGCCTAAGAGTCCTTCGTCCTGTCCAACCATTCTGTTTGTTTAAATGCAGCAATGCAGTGCAAACACAACAAACATGAACTAGTTTAGTATGACGCATGTAACCAAGATAACTTACCATATAGGAAGGCACACAACTAGTTTAACATATATACAGACCATAAATGAAATACAAAACAACGCAATATGAAACAATAGTACAAGCATGCACCTTTTTATATCCTCTTTAGCCGCTGCAATCAAGACTCCCTCCTTTTCGCCAACTACTCTGTTTGTTTCAATGTGGGAACGCACAAAATTCAATGAACATCAATGGAAGCTGGTATTCATCGGAGAATAAGAAATATGTACATACAACAAAATTGACTCAACGAACAGTCTAGAAAGGCAGAAACACGAACCTTTGCGCTTCTCTATCCATGGCTGTAAACGTGTATATTTTTTTCCCTGCCCAAAATATATTACAAGGCACAAAATATCACGCAATTGCATGGCTGCAACTAAACGATTTCTAGTTTTCCCTAGCAATTTATCCAGATATGCCCTTTAACCATGTTCTTTATCCTCTACACAGACTATTGTGCCCACGATACAAGTTCTCAATTTTCCGTGGCAAACTACCCGTACATGCTTCCGTACATGAAAATATAATCTTGCAGAATCTTTGTTGCACATATCATATCTCAAGCACAACACAAATTGTATCGTGCGCACACCAGTCTATGCAGAGGAGAAAGAACATGCAATGTCATATCCACACATCTGACCATACATGGTTTATAAATGTACCTTGCATACATATGCTTTATTCCAACAAAAAAACAACGAATATTGTAACTTCACATGCAATCCTCGCATATTTTTGCATCCAACTATTTTCTTTCATGGCAGGACTGGAGCAACAACAAAATCTTCCAGAATAACATATATCGGCCTTGGTAGACATGGAAAATAACACAACTGCGTGTCGACTCGTGGGTGCAGGGGATGAACACCGTAAAGCGCCCCAAATAAACAATAACAATCCAAAAAAAAAGAAAAAAGAAAAGCTCCAACAACTGTTGCTGCACCCCAACCCTGCAAGGCCGAATCAAGCAAAAGAAAACAACAAGGACCAAACCAGTGAGAAAGCACCAACAAGCTGAACTGCACCCCCAAGGCCCCAAAGCGCAAACCCCAGCCAAACAAACAAAACTAGCAACCCACGAACCAATGAACCAGCAAGAACCACCGAGCCAGTGAACAATATATATATCTCCAATGATTACGAAACTGCACCCCAAGCAAAGAAGGAACCAGAAACATACAAGGAACACACGACTACAAGTAAGAAAACATTCTACTTGCAAACTGCAAACATTGAACAACAAACAAGGAATACAAAATGAAACTATGGCATCCAAACTTACTCCAAAACAATGAAATGTAGAAGCGTAGGTCGAATCGCGAGCGAAACAACAACAAGCAACAATCGAGAAACTAGTGAAGAAGAAGCACTCACCGAACCAATAAACAATGTATGTAGCTTCAATGGTAGAACAAGGACGAAACATACAATGTCTATTGAACTGGCGGTGGACAAACAAGACTATGCAAATTCACTGTAAATGTATAGAAAATTTAGAGGAAAAATGTACTCCGAGAAGTGTATTTACAAAAACATTTGAGACTGTCAGGCTGTCTAAGGACCTCATGGTATGAAAACATTTAAGCTGTCAGGGGTGTTGGAGGACGTCGTGTCATGTAAACATTTATTCTGTCAGGCCTATTGAGGCATCTCAGAATAAGTGTCAATACATTTCAACAAATATACATCCGCCAAAGACGCTATACACTTTGGAATTTTCAATCACTACAAAGCTTGGATATCAAAACATTTCAATATGCTTAGTACATATCAAAACCTACAGATACATTCGACTAGCAAAAAATGCTAATACAAACATTTGAATTAATGCTAGCATTGATCGACCTTCAACCAATATAGAGGAAAAATATATGATTAAAAAATACTGTCTACGAGAAAAACTTTGGATATGTTTCCATATAGTACATTGGGAATAAAAAAGCCGGCAATAAGACCTCCAATCTCTTATCCAATCAGAGCAGTACATATATGTTACTTTTTATTATATAAAAATATATGCTTTTAATTCCATAGCTCCAACAATAGGTATTGTGCAAATATTTCGGGTCAAAAGACAAACTAATATGTAGCGAATGCATTATCAATCGCTATAGTCCCTCTATGCCTATGACAGGGACTAATAAACAACTTCTATCATAAACAAACAAACTAAAAAAAATACATACAAAGACAACAGGGCATTTCGATTTCAATTTGTTGTTGGGTTTTCTTATTCCTTATTTTATTTTATTTTTTTGTGATTTCTATAATGTATTGTATTATAGGTTTGTTGCATGGAAATCTAACCACTTAGATCTGAACTTATGGATCAAACAAGGAAGTTGAAATGCGTCATTTAATATAGGATTGAAATCAAGCTTCAGTTTCATGCTAGAAGTGATAATCTATCCTTTAAAACCCTAGACGAGCTATGCAAGATACATGATAATAATTCAGGGGCTCATTAGAGGTTCAAACAGAGAAATTTGGAAAAGAATCTCAACATAATACTATCTAATAAAAATCCAAGATGAAACAAGAGAACTCTTTTAAAATAACTCTTTTAAAATAATTTTCAAACATTTTAATTGCAAAGCTCTTTTCATCGTAAATAAACAAGGCTAATAATATGACTAAAATATAACCTTTTAAATAAATTCATATGGTAAAATATCTTATCAAATAAAGTAAATAAAAGATTTCATTACATGCAAACAATAATAATGATTGTCTATAGTTATAAGTAGTTATAGGTTGTAATATTAGTTATTGAAACTTAGTTATTCCTTAAGACTCAATTATATAGCTCAAGATTTCATTACATGCAAACAATATTAATGATTGTCTATAGTTATAGGTTGCAATATAAGTTATTGAAACTTAGTTATTCCTTAAGACTCAATTATATAGCTCA
>ML809890.1:0-22961 GCA_009831015.1 Picea engelmannii
GACAACATATGATAGTGTCTCACTATGATAGGCCACGGGGTGGTCGTGCTAAGTGAGAACGATGCTCACCGCATAGTCTCAAGCATCTGTCTCAATCTCAAAGGGATGTTGCAGGTATGGTAGTGAAATTATTGGGGCCGAGCACAAGCGTTGCTTCAAATCATTGAAATATTGTTGTTGGGACCGGCCCCACGCAAATTTTTCCTTACCACCACCCTTGGTTATTTGGCTAAGGGCCCATGCAATATGGGAGAATCCCAACACGAACCTGCGGTAGAAATTAGCAAGGCCCAAGAAGATTCGAAGCTCAATGAGTGTGGTTGGGGCTGGCCAGTCACATATGACTTGGATCTTGGCTGGATCCACATGTACGCCATGTTGATCAATTATGTAGCCCAGGTAATGGACCCTATCCATGTTGAAGGAGCATTTTTTCAAGTTGGCATATAGCTTGTGTTGTCACAGGGTGTGTAGAACCTAATGAATATGCTACAAGTGTTCAGCCCAAGGCTTGCTGTAAATGAGAATGTCATCCAGATACACCACTACAAAAGTATTGATGAATGGTCGCAGGATATCATCCATCATCCTCATGAAAGTGGCTAGAGCATTTGTCAAACCAAAGGGCATGACCAACCATTCAAAAAGGCCTTCCTTTGACTTGAAGGCGGTTTTCCATACATCTGTCTATTCTATCGGGACCTGGTGGTTGCCAAACTTCATATCAATCTTACTGAAGCATTTGTCCCCCGTGAGTTGATCAACGAGGTCGTTGATTCGGGGAATCGGGTACTGATTTCTGCCTGCGATTTTATTCAGAGATCAATAATCAATGTAGAGTCGTCAGGTTCCATCTTCCTTCTGTACCATCACGATTAGGCTCCCGCAATGTGATGAGCTGGGATGGATGTGCCCCTTGTGGAGAAGTTATTAGATCTGTCACTTGATCTCCTCATTCTCTAACAGAGAGAGACGATATATTGGCCCATTGGGAAGCAGTGTGTCGGGGGTCATATCGATGGGGTGCTTGACCTGGCAGTGAAAAGGTACCCCAGTAGGTGAGGAGAAGATATATGAGTATTCTTCCCGACCTTATCTACTTGCTTCTGTTGTGTGGAGAGGTCGGTCGTAGAGACCCTGGATGTGGCTGTGATCTTTCACTTATTCTGAGAGCGAATCACGAAGAAGACAAACTTCCCCATCTAAGAGATGACCTTCCTGCATTGCTTAGCAGAGATCAAGGAAATAACACTAGGTGGGACTGCTTCGAGTATCCTGTACAATTTCTTGTTCAAAGTAATAATAACACTATGAGGCCTAGACTCATATATAGCATGACATTTCCATAAATAAGGTTGGCACAAAAAAACATCACAAAATTCGAGAGGAGCAACATCACACGATACCTCGTCTTTGAAGGGCTTGATGTCATATGACAGTTGGTATTGTTGGTTGACGCGGAGATCACTTCCTTGGCAGAGCCATCCAATGGTATAGGGTTGTGGGTGTGGTGTTGTCGGCAGGGCAACCGCTTGACGACCTCATATGAGATGAGGTTCTTCTGGCTACCACTATCCACGATGAAGTACAGCGGGGTGCCTTTTACCCACATCTATGAATGGAAGAGGCGTTATCCTTCTTCTGGCTCGTCTGGTTTACCAGGCTGGATCTTGGTGGTAGAAATGGTGGCACTGGGTTCCACGTCAATGATCTGTCTTCCCCTTTCTCAAAGTATGAACCCACATCTGATTAAGAGGCTTTCACTTCACCCACCAACAACTACTTTGAGCGGTAGTCAACACTGTTATGCCAAAGGCTCTTATGGAAGTCACACCACTTCCCGATATCCTTCTTTGTCTTTTCGGTGTCCTTCTTTGCTTACAGCTTGGACTGGTTGTCTTGACATTGTCCATATTTTCTCTATCCTTTTTCTGTGGGTTGGGGCCGCCCTTTCCTGGATTTTTTTGTGAGGGGTTCCCAGGCCCAAATTGTCGTGTCTTTTGTTTGATCTTCTGCTCGATTTTGACGGCATATCAGTAGGTCGCACCCAAGGATGAGATGTACAAAAATTCCATTTCGGTCTGGATTTATCTATGCAAAGCACCACGATACTTAAGCACCAGATGTCGCTCTGAATCTTTGATACCCATCTTGGTGCACAAGGTATGAAATATATTCATGAAATCTGGCATTGATTGGCCTCTTTCTTGCCGCAGTGTGGTCCATTTGGTATACAAGTCATCATAACTTCTGAAAGGGTAGTATTGTTCCTTAATAACATCCCTGAAGGAATCCCAAGTGGTCGTGAATGTAAATAATGAGGGTTCCTCTGTTTCCTTTTTCTCACAAAAATTTTCCCACCAATCTTTGACATGGGGAACGGTTTTGAGGAGCGTAAAGTAATCTTTTCTCTATTTAAAAAGTTATGGACAGAAAAATACCCTTCTAGTAGATTCAACCACTTGTCTACAACATCTGCATCTATCGAACCTTCAAATATAGGAATATCAAAGTTTATTTTTACCTTGAAGGGGGTGGCGCCTCCACTCGAAGAAGATGTGTCGCCTGTTGGTAGCTGCTGAAGGATTTGCGCGAAACTATCCATCATCTCGTTCCTTTGTTGTGTGAGGGCTTCCTCAATAAATAGTTTGAAAGGATCTCATGTCCTGTCATATTTCTTTTCTCCTGCCATGAGAGGTCGTTTGGGTGTGCGAGAGATTTTTCCCTCAAGAGAAACAAGCTCGAGACCCAACTCTTTGTACTCCAACCTCGTTGGGGACATGCATTAAGACAACAAGGAGCAGACCGCTCTGATACCAATGATCCATATTTTATGGGCATAACGAAATGACTACATATTATTAACAGATGCTTAACACAAAATAACAAAGATACAATAAAACTGGTTTTCTATTCAATAAGGAAATAAGTTGAAACTGTAAAATGCAGTGGAAACAAGCTTGTTGGAATGGTGGTGGCTTATCTCTGAGAAGAGATGTAACGGTTGTGCTCATTCGAAAGAAGATGATTACAATGAGGCTTTGAAGGCCTTTTTACAATAAACAGGAATGTCAAAAACTCTATACATCCAAAAACCTAACCCTAGGGGATGAAGTGCCAAAAGTCATGTGGGCCCTGTTTGGGTAAGTTAGTACATCAACTTCCCGGGGTCGTAACTTTTGCATACGATCTCCATTTTAGGCGTATGATAGACCGTTGGAAAGGTATCATCAAGGAGATTCATTTTGGGGGCTCAATCATGCCTTCAAAAATCATTGAGAAGATTGATCCCGAAAAACCTTCATTTATGCCCTCAAAATGGCCCCGGAAGTTAAAACTGCTAAAAATAGTAAATTGCCAAAATTGTCAGAAAACAATTTTGAGCCAGTTGGAAAAGGTGGGTGGCCACCGATATCCACCTGGCTCATCACTGAGATGTTAGGGTATGATTATGAGATCATATATAAGAAGGGTAAATAGAATGTAGTAGTTGATGCTTTATCCAAACAATTTGAGGAGGATGGGTCACACCTTGCCTTATCATTACCAAGTCCAGGATGGCTCGAGGAAGCATGTAGGGAATTTTTAGCAAATAGTACTTTAATGCAACTCATCCAATGGATTCAGGTAGATCCAAACCCACCTAAAATTTATAAATGGCAAGAAGATACATTGTGGTATGAAGGGCAAATTGTTCTGGAAAAATATTCAACCCTTAAACACGTCTTATAGGAGATGCATTCATTAGTGATAACAGGTCACTTTGGTTTTCATAAAACCTATGAAAAAAATAAGCATTCCTTCTTATAGGAAGGCATGAAAATATATATCCAGAATTTTGTAGCATCCTCTGACACTTTCCAATGAAACAATGGAGAGAAGGTGAAGGTACTAGGGGCACTGCAACCACTACCAATCCCAACATAGATCTGGACATACATTTCAATGGATTATATCATGGGTCTCCCTAAAGTGAGCAACAAATAAATCATCATAGTGGTTGTTGATCTTCTTCGAAAAGATGCTCATTTTTGTCCCCTAACTCATCCTTTCACTCCTTCCTCAGTTTCACATGCCTTCATGGATCAAATATTCAAGCTACATGGTATTCCCACTTCCATTGTCTTGGATCGAGACCTCGCATTCACTAGAAAATTTTGGAAGGAGTTATTTAAACTTCAAGATACACAATTGAATATTAGCACTAGATATCATCCTCAAACTGAAGCTCAAACAATAATGGAAAACAAGTTCTTAGAAACCTATTTGAGATGATTTGCTTCCGAAAAATTGCACCAATGGGCACAATGGATTCCCCTTTTGAATAATCCATTGCATAACTTATGCCTATTTCAGGTCTCTATCCCTCATCAGTGTAGAAAATATAGCTCAGAAACAATATTTCATACACATATTTCAACCTCATATTAAGCTTCAACAGTAAAGCATTAAAACCCAATATTGAATTATACTTAATGAGCAGAAACACTAAATGTCATAGATCTGAAACTAAAAACCAACAACAGAATACAACTGAACAATAGATAAATTCTTCACATTTGGCACATAAAAATATGGGCAATTCCCCTTGAAGAAAACATAGGAAAAAATGACAATTTTAAGGAAAATATTTATTTATTCAACTTCAGGGAAACTTCTAAGTACAACATCAGTAAATATTCAACATCAATAAACTATACTTTCACTCTATCTAAGAAAAACTTCACTTATTTCCTGAGTAACACAGTATGAAATCATAACTTGACTTCTAGTACGGACTGTACAGTCACAAACAACATAAATAAACCCCGTTTTTCATGCCCATAAGAGGTGCAAAACAATACCTCATTGTACGGATTTGTTAGCAGCAGAGTTAACACCTATAAATTAATGCATAAGCTCAGCATCAATTTATGTGCATGATTGTAGCTACAAAGCCAACAAACATTGTTGTATAGCCTCCTCAAAATTATATTGTACGAACCTTCTATATGTACGGTACTGAATCCCTCCTTGAAGTGTACCTTCTATATTGTTTAAGTTTCCTTGAAGTGTGTTCCAATCCCTCCCCTAGGGATGTGTGCCAACTTCCTCTCTTGAAGCTCTTTCCTTCCAAGCAAAGAAAATCTCTTGGGATGCTTTCCTCTTCACCTTCCCTTATACCCTCCTCAAAAAGTGTGCCCCTCTCTCCCTCATGAGCTTCCTTTATCTAATTTGAAAGTGTAACTACCCTAACCCTTGGTCTTCCAATGAGATTGACAGTCGATATTAGATATTTACCTCATGAGATCAACAATCGCGACTTAATCATTCTTTGAGGTCACTTAAGTCACTAAAGTGATCCATAACATCAAAAAGTCACTTTTACACTTAAAAATTAAAAGACCCAACTTTATAAAAGAACTTTATGAAGTTGCTTTATAAAAACACATTATAAAATCACTAGGGAGAAATATATTCGGTCACTTCCTCATGTTGGGTGTCGCCAATGCAGAAGTACCTTTGAGCTACCAATTCTAGCACTCCCTCTTAGCGAGAGAGGTACTTATGGTATCTCCTCTAGAATCTGTCTCCAACTCATCAACTGCCATAATCACTCCCTTTGTACTAGAAGCCTCTGCTCCCCTTGAACAAGATGACACTACTACTACTGCACTGGAAGCATCTACTACTACCTTCTTTGATCTATGAACTGAATACATGCTCCCAGGAGACTTCACACTCTCCGAGAATCCATCAATGTCATTTCATGCATGTTGAGTCCTGTGAGAGTCCCAGAAGATGACTAAGAACCCGATATCAACTCTCTCTCTCTCTCTCTCTCTCTCTCTCTCTCTCGTACAACCTGCCCACTCTTTGACACAAAATCTGAATCCAAAAATCCATTGGACCCCAACACAAGTCATCCCAACAATCTGTACAGCCTCACATACTTGACACCAAGCAATATTGTTGTGTCTGGAGTCGCTCCCTCTGGATATAAAAATACCCAACCATAGTAGAATGCAACTCTAAATCCATCAACCTACAGAGATGCCACTGAGAGTAAATTAATTGTCATCTTTGGAATATAAAACACCCCAGAAACCTCTAGAAAGCCTCCTAACTCTAGTTGGAATCTAACACTTCCAACCCCCTTTACTGCAAACTATGATTCGGCCCCACTATCAACAACACAATATGAGTCTGTTTATGAAAGACTAAGGAACAATGACCTCATTCTCATCATATGCCGAGAAGTTACATTGTCCAAGAACCACACTTCAATGTCCTCAAACAGAAGGAAACCACTGCCCACAGGACCAGTCATGAGAGAAAAATCCTTCTCACATTTCTCAACAAACGCAGTAATCTTTGATGATGTTGACAAATCTAGTTCTTGATTCTTCTTCTTATTCGGACACTAACTAGCATAGTGGCTAGTCTCGTGACATGCAAAACATCTCACCTTGATAATGTCCTTCTTATCCTCATTGCTCTTTCCCACTAGAGCAATGTTCTTCTCATCTGCACCATCTAATTCCTTCTCCTGAGACCCCTCCCAAATATCCTCATGTGTAAAGTCATCCCACAATCTACTCCAGTTAGGGAGCTTCTCTCTCCCCACCACACACTTCACGAAAACCTCTCACTCCTTGGTGAAGCCTTTGAGGGCTATACAGACCAAGTCTAATTCTGGAATAACTTCTTCGACAGACGCCAACTCGTCCTTCACCTGTGAAACCCGAGGGAGGTAGGAGGTCACACTCTCTCCTTTGGCCATCCTGGTATTATGGAGCTTTTCCTGGAGAACCATTTTTCGGTTCTCGTTCTTTTCCTCATGCAAACCCTTCAGTGCATCCCACATGTCCTTGGTTGTCTTATTCTCAGCCAAATGTGGAATAAGGTGGTCTCTAACTCCGTCCAAAATGATTCTCTGAGCCTTGGCTTCCTTCACTTCATGGACGTCCAACGATATGGGATCTGACGTACATACTGGAATGACGATGTTCGCAAACAACCACAAATTTTTCTCCTTGAAAACACTTGTAATTCTAACCTTCCACTGCAAGTAGTTGGAGATCCCCTCCAACCTATCTTCAAACTTGATATTAGAAGTCATCTTTGTCCACCTAAAAAAAACCCTTCTTTCCTCTTCCTCCAAGAAAAAAGCCCCATCAAATCATTTGTTGTCCCAAGTGCCAAACTGTCCACTGAACTTCAGATCACCTGCTCTAATACCATGTAGAAAATATAGCTCATAAACACAATGTCATACACATATTTCAACCTCCTATTAAGCTTCAATAGTAAAGCATTAAAACCCAATATTGAATTGTACTTAATGAGTAGAAAAACTGAATTTCATAGATCTGAAACTAAAAACTAGCAGCGAAATATAACTGAACAGTAGACAAATTGTTCACATTTGGCACATAAAAATCTGGGCAATGCCCCTTGAAGTAAACATAGGAAAAAATGACAACTTTAATGAGAATGTTTCTTTATTCAACTTCAGGGAAAATT
This sequence comes from Picea engelmannii, assembly GCA_009831015.1. Classification (NCBI taxonomy): domain Eukaryota; kingdom Viridiplantae; phylum Streptophyta; class Pinopsida; order Pinales; family Pinaceae; genus Picea; species Picea engelmannii. The sequence goes on from ML809890.1 coordinate 7,507, forward strand.
ATGAGTACAACAACAATAAATATTCAACTTTAATAAACTGTACTTTCACTCTATTTGAGCAAAAAACTTCACTTATTTCCTGAGTAACATAGTCTGAAATCAAAACTTGACTTCGAGTACAAACCGTACAGTCACAAACAACAGAAACAAACCTCGTTTTTCGTACCCAGAAGAGGTACATAACAATACCTCATTGTACGGATTTGTTAGCAGCAGAGTTAACACCTAGAAATCCTTCCATAAGGTCAACATTGATTTATGTGCATGGTTGTAGCTGCAAATCCAGCAAAAAATGTTGTACGACATCCTCAAAATGGTATCGTACGACCCTCCTAGATGTACGGTATTGAATCTCTTTAATGTTGAAGTTTCCTTGAAGTATGTTCCAATCCCTCTCCTAGGGATGTGTACCAACTTCCTTTATTCAAGCTCTTTTCCTCCAAGAAAAGAAACTCTCTTGGGATGTGTGCCTCTTCACCTTCCCTTCTACTCTCCTAAAAAAGTGTGCCCCTCTCTCCCTCGTGACTTTCTTTTATCTAATTTGAAAGTGTAACTTCCCTAACCCTTGGTCTTCTAATGAGATTGACGATCAAGATTAGATCTTTCCCTCAGGAGATCAACGGTCACGACTTAATCATTTTTTGAGGTCACTTAAGTCACTAAAGTAACCCATAACATCATAAAGTCACTTTTACACTTAAAAATTAAAAAACCCAATTTTATAAAAGAACCTTATGAAGTTACTTTATAAAAACACATTATAAAGTCACTAGGGAGAAATGTGTTCGGTCACTTCTGCATGATGGGTGTCGCCAATGCAGAAGTACCTCTGAACTACCAATTCATATTTTCTAAAATTAGATCTCAAGTCATGTTATCATATAGTAACAATTAAATAGTAAAACACTGGGAAGATTGCTTTCAAAGTCCAACATAGATATAATGAATATAAGTTATATAATAAAATGTAATGTAACATAATAATATATATAATAATAATAATAATAATCGCTTGATTTGTAAACTTTCATTATGCCTTTTCACTCATAACCCATCAATGTTTTATATATATTGTCACTATGCCTTTTCACTCATGACCAATCAATATTATATATATATATATATATATATATATATATATATATATATATATATATATAAAGTCTTGTAAAACATCATTTAATCATTATAAAATATCTATTTTTGTGCACATATTGTGTTCTCTAAATGGTATCTTCTTGTATTTATTACAATTTTATTAAAACTTTGATTCGGCATTATGTTACAACTACCCATAGATACCTCTACTATACTCTAGCAACCTCACACACAACTCTCAATTCCATATTAATGGTATTTTATAATCTATATTCAAATTCTTCATTGTACAACCACCACCCTCATAATAGCCAAATTTTGTATGTCACTATACAACCATCCATAAAACCACTAATTTCATATGATGTCATACCATTGCAAGTCCGTACATTGTTGTACAATTGCCAATTTCAAACAATCATTACCATACAAATATATAATCTGTGTATTGTAAAACCATTAATTTCATCACCATTTTCATATGGTTGAGGTATTGTGGGCAGTCGTTGGTTGCAGCAAGTTTCTTGAGGTGCACTTAATGCACCGTCACCTTGCCAACCCCTGTGTTCGAATTCTCCCGCTATCAAACGCTCAGAACTTTCCTGTCTCTGCTCAGAACTCCCCTGTCTCTGCTCTGGTGTAAGCTCGTCTATGCTATCTGGTGTAGGCTTTTCTCTGGTGTAAGGTTCGATCCTGTCGAAGGTAGCACCTGCTCAGTCCAGAAGCTTTCTTTCTCCAGTCCCGAACAGGTGCTGAGGTTATTTTTGTTTGAATCTCCCTTTGCAGTTTTGGGTGTCTCTCAGGATGGTCCACTGTTTGCTTCCTGGTGTTGTGTTTCCTGCGAAAATGCTTTTAGATACCGACCAGTTAGCTTACTCCATTCTACAATCCCACAACAACAAGAATACAGACAATCCTGACAGAAGAATACAGACAATCCTGACAATACAGACAATCTAATTCTACAATTCCACAACAAATGCTTCATTTCATTTACGAACGAGAAACGTTCCAAGTTGATCCATGCGATTGCGCATGTATTCCTGGCATTTGGTAGTTGCCATCTTTTCAATCCTCAAATAAAATCCATTCCTTAACACATCTCAATCAGACTGAGCTCTCACAACATTCTCGAACGCTGCCCTGTAACAGTTCGTTACCATCCTCCCGAACATCTTCTCATCATTTTTTGTCACCTCTGAAGTTGGATGCAGAGGGAGCCCACTAAAGATGGAACTTATTGTCTCTTGTTTCAGTAATTTCCATATGCCTGTGTCTGCGCATCTAAAGGTTTTGGTCCCTCTGGAATCCCTGCTCGAATATCTGTCTGGTCGGAAGTTAATTTTCAAATATTTCGTTCAGTCAACACTCTGCCCAGACTAGCTCGACCAGCAAAAAGATTGGCTTCAGGTGTATGTTACCAACGATGTATATCGTAGTATCGTAATTATGAAAAACATTGTGCCAACCAATAATGGCAGAGCGAAAAAGGGCCTTACTCATTTGAAATTAGCATCAGAAAAAAACTCAATCTTGAAAAACTGCTTAGCCATTATCTTAAACATCCAATTGCTTCTCAGCTTGTGCCTACATTATTTTCCATACCATCATGAGAGTTGTTGGAGAGTTGGGTTCATAAGAGTGAATCTACCTACCGAGGACTTATCACTGAATATAAAATCATCCATGGACATATATTCATTCACTGGCTTAGAACCTGGATTTGACAGATCCACGCCTGTTTTCTCAATATTCCAATCATTTGTTCCAGTCTGGGCATCTTCATTCTGCGTGGGCACTGTGTAACCCTGCGAGTGACATGCATGATGGATTGAACTCGTTCGTATCCATGAGCGGCACTGCGGGAGCTGGGCTTGCAGATATATTTATCGAGAAATAGTTAGAGTTACAGAGACTGATCGATGACATATTTACTGTGTATACTACCTACATCTTAAGCAAGATTTTCCTCTTTCTTCAATGGAGATCATGCACTCATAATAGAATGGTTATTGAAAGAGTAGTAGTCCAGTCTAAACAACCAATCAATGCTCTGAGATCTRTTGAAAGAGGAAAGGTTACAGGTTTTTCTTACAAACAGGGCAGAGCGAAAAAGGGCCTTACTCATTTGAAATCTTAAATATATAAATTGTAAGTAAAAAAAAWTGAGATTTCAAGTTTATGAACAGTGAGAACGCCAATTAATAGATTCATCAGCCTCAAATTTTGTAATGCRTTCAATTATTACGATCTGAAAATCGATGTTTTGGGTGACAATGAAACCACCTCYGCTTCAGGATCTGCACAAACATAATAAATCTACGATAAAGGATTTTGCCCTATAAAATATTTATAAGAAGAGCTCAAATCCAAATCTTCTTCAGGATAAAGGATTTTGTCCTGCAAAATACATGAATCAAGTGCTATTTTTTCYAAGGGTCATGGTTCTCTCACTTACAAATTTATTCAAAATTGAACCTGCACAGCTCAATTGACCAAACCGAAACCTAGAAAATGCATATGATTCGAAAATATTTTAGAAATGGTTGTCTCATTTTAGAAATGGTTGTGTCTCATTTTCTCATATTGATTTTTCCAACTTTACTTTATCCATCTTCAAGATCTAAATCATGTGCATAGGAATTATGTGAATTATGCATCGTACAAGCATTTATATGTCAGCTACCAAATTCCCCAGATCCATACGGAAAGTGCTAAGCACCGTATGATTGAATATCAAATACCGTCGCAGAATGCATAGAGGTCATTGGATTTGGAATGTCCCTAGATCCAATGAGCTCTATGCACTTTCCTGCGACATTTAGGAGTCTTTCACGAGGTGCTTAGTGCTTTTCGATCCAAACAATTGTTGAATGAATTTGATCCATACAATCATTATGTACCTATAGAAATCATATATTAATCATCATTTCCAAAATTTCTCCTCAGAAAAATGTTCATTGTTGTAGAGGTAAACAAAAATTGGACAAGTTGGAGAAACAATTCAATCAACATAGAACAAGTATAAAACATGATCGAGATTAATTCATCATAAATGAATTAACCATAATATTACACAAAGCCATGATCCAGTCAAGAAAGAGATCGCACAAAGCCTCCAGGTATTGATGGCACATATGTAATAGTTTTTTCCCAATCATCAAGTATCATAATTGAGCCCACCCACTACACCACCAAAATAGCCACACTAAAGAGGCTCAACATAACCTAATAAGGGAAAATTTTAGATGATAAATTTTGCCCCAGGGTTAATCTTTCATGTTTTTTTTCTAAAAATGATTCGCCTAAATTCTATAGGATAAAATTGTTTTACTATAAAAATCTCCAAAATTTTCCAAAAAATATATAAATCCCTTAGGAATTTGAATATTTTTACATAAATATTGTCAAACATTTTATAGTTATCATTTTAAGAATTAGTAAGATTCACCAATGTTTCTACACTTGAAGACAGGTATGGATCCTTAAAATTTTCACTGCAACTAATCCACTTTTTTCACCCCTAAATTCTCCCCCACTAACCACTATGTAGCCAAAAACCGACATAAATCAATCAGTGTACAATTATATGCGAAGGGTAAACATCTAGTTCTCAAAGATTGATGGAAATTAAGAGTAGAGCATTGCATTGATAAACAAAGAAAAATAATATTTTGAATACTGTTGTGATTGGCACTACAACCCCTCCATTTTACCTTCTATTTTGATACATCCCTAAAATGGAGACTCCTTATTTTTATATGCTCAAGAGAACATCTCATAAGTCCCTTCTTCATTTTAAAGGATTCTCCTGGTAACTCACATTTCACTTAGAAAGTGAGAAAAAAAACTAAAGTTGAAGTTTAAATAGATCGGAAAAGTTCCTTCAAACTCCTCTGAGCAGTTCAGAGGAGTTAATTCAAACTCCTTCGAAAATATCAAAGGAGTTACTTCAAACTCCTTCGAATAGCTCAAAGGAGTTACTTCAAACTCCTCCGAACAGCTTGGAGCAGTTCCTTTCCATTATTCCGATAAACAAAGGTTATCGCGAGAGTTGAGGAGAACTCCTTTGATCATATCGAAGGAGTTACTTCTAACTCCTATGATATGCTCGGATGAGTTACCCTTAACTCTTCCGAACAAGTTCGAAAAACTTGTTTTAAAATCCCCCGACCTAACTACCGCATTAAATGCTACTTATTATCCAAGAGGTTATAAAATAAAACAAGGTTAATCCATTGTTGCTCGGCTACATGCAATTGACAAGAAACCGAAGAACAAGAGAGTTTATCTAAACATCATTCGAACAAACCCCCTATCCTTTCCCAACACGTGGCAACGTTAACCAGGTAAGTCTACCCCTCTCTCTCTTGTTCTTTAATTAGGGTTAGGTTTTGATTTGATTTTCTCTTATTGTTTTTCCCTATACCATAACCATCATTTGTCGATTATTCTCCACTAGTTCACCATCTCGAGGCCCTACACATTTGTCACCGATATTAAATTGATCCTCAAACCACTCCTGGTTACGTAATAGACAAAAGATCGATCATTTCCCCCTTCTTAAAAACTGCAATAGACTTGTTACTTTTTCCACTTGTAACCACTTGCAAACCTCCTCCAAGCTCATCTAAATGCAGAGGCTTGACCTAGATAGTGAACCCTAAACGTCCATCATCCTCCTCTAGGCTGGCCAAAGTTTTCCCCATCATGCCCTTTGTGTTAGCGAAAAAACGCAATTTGAAAACTTGTTTAGTAACTCTCCCAGCATATCGGAGAAGTTACTACTAACTTCTCTGATATGCTCGGGAGAGTTGAACTCAACTCCTCTGCACACCTTCGGAGTAATTGGAAGCAACTCCTCTGATCGTATCAGAGGAGTTAATATTAACTCTTTCGATATGATCGAAGGAGTTCCTTGTAAGTCCTTCGAGCACCCCAAAACTTTGGCTAACCTCTTCCGAATACATATCGGAGAAGTTAATAACAAATTCTCCGATATGCTCAGAGGAGTTGTTATTAACTCCTCTGATATGCTTGGAGGAGTTACTCATGGTTCCTCCGATCTGCATAAAGAGAGTTGTTATGTTTTTCTCCGATTTTACTTTTCCAGGTTGATGCCCAAGCTTGTTCACCCTAAAATCTCACCGGGCATTGATTGTTATTAACTTGACATTTAGGAGAAACAATAGGCCATGACTGGTTTTCATTAATTCTTATGATTGTTTTTTATCATTTAACTATTTTCAAATAACATGCTCCAAATTTATCCTTTCTATGGGTTCATACATGTCTCCACGAAAGAAAAAAGTGATTAAACCAGTAGGGGATGAACCATCTAGCAGCTCCCAACAGATAGTAGAAACATAAAGTGTCAAGGTCATATACGACGATACGTTGAGACTTCTAGACAAATAGGGAGAGACTTTGAAATAGGGGGGTGTATATTATATGTTTAAAAAAATCAAACTTCTCGTCAGAGGGAGAGGAACCAGATGAACTTTAGGTGTTTAGAAACATCAAAAAATCAAGAATTTTCAGAGTTGCAGCACATCCAACAGTGTTCCCTTATGCATATGCCATTTCTTGGATTTTGAAAAATGTAGATGTAGATAGTAGGTATGTCTTCAATGCAAGGAAAGAACCAATAACTTCATTCAAGCCCGATGATTTAGCTAAGTGTTACCATATTGAGGCTGGAAAAAAAAGTTAGATGGTCAACTGCTTAGTGAATTGGAGCTCACACCAGAGGATTTATTCCCTACATGGTATAAAGAAGACAAGCAGTTCAAATATCGACCCAAGAGCCGATACACCACAACAAATTTACGAAGACCCTACCAATATATGGCAGCCATGTTGTGTAGGTTGTACGGGGAACCAGATGCAACCCACTTTCCCTTGTCATAAATGCCCCTGATCTATTTTTGTGCAGATGTAGGAGCCTCATTCAACTGGGAATACATATTGTCTGAGAATCTCAAATATGATATCTCAACAGTTACACAAGCACAACAAGGAAGCTTCCCCAGCTTCCACATGTCTTCATATCTTCTAGACATAATGTGCATTGCTCACAAATACCCAAACATGGGATGGAGTTGGTTTCTCGTTGATGTCGCTATCCATATATGTTGCAAGGTGCTTTGGGAGCACAAATATCGAACAAATTATCAAAAGATCTGTGAACACTTCCTAGCCCCACTGTACGAGTTTATTTTTTGCACCTTCCCACCTTGTATGACCGACAAGGCCATAGCAGTTATAAGGAGGATTCGTGATTGGTATTTAATGGAACATGGTACATATATAAGTATATATGGTGCAATGAAACCATCTCATTTACATCCTAGGTTCATCCCTCACAAGCTTGTGCTCCAAGAAGTAGCATATTAAACCATCATACATGGGGTTGGAGGAATGTTATATAGATCGAACAAATCCATTTGGCCTCCATTTCCTCTTTACATTGGCAACTACTTCTTTTAAAACACCAAACAAAAGTAGACATCTTTCTCTCCTACAATTTTGGAGAAGAAAGATTCAGGAGACACGACCCCAAGACCATTGTCAAAGAGCATTTTCATAACATGAGACTCCCTTATGAGTACACCATCGAGTTGTAGGAAGAAGAAGGAGTACATAAAAATTCCAGGACTTATGACAAGGTCATCTTCAATAGGTGGGGTCAACCAAAAGGAAGAATCACGGACGAAGAAGATGCAAGAGAAGCATCCAGAAAAGATGCAAAGATATATGAAGCTGAGAGATCTTATCCCATCTCCATCTTGACTCATTCTGGTTCTACAGAATAAGATGAAGAAGCACCGGTGGATAAAAAGAGATGGTGTTTAAGAGGAGGAATGATGCTAAAAAGAAACAAATGTTAGAAGCTGACAAAGCTAAAGTCAGGGCAGAAAATTAAGCAAAAGAAAAAGTGGAGGTTGAAGCGAAAGTTGTTTTCGAAAAGGAAAAAGAGTAACAACAGAATTAGCAGAAAAGGAAGTAGCAGATAAAGTTGTTGAAGAAGAAAGGTAGAAAAATAATGTAGATGATAGAGAGGGTGACACACACCTGATGGAATTGGATGTCCCTGGAACAACCACCACATGCACAGGAGCGTAAACAACGAGTAGAGGTTTAGGTCTTGGGCCTTGGGGACCTTTTCGGTTAGCCAAAATATTGGATCTACATAGTTTCACATATGATAGAAAAACCATCTGAATCGTACAATAAAGGGTTAAAAAGGTTCCAGCAACAAAAGGAGCTCCTTTTTCAGTGGTGACCCTGGTTCTCGTCATAGGAGATGTCAGGGAAGACCATGTGGAACAACTAGGGCAGGAGTTTCATTCATGGATGAAACTGTGGACAATATACAAAGGTTGTGCAAAAAGAACAAGGAAAAGGAAATGAGAATCAAAGAGTTAGAAGAGGGGCTCCAACAAGTTAAGATAGATGAAAGGAGTCTTCTCAATTTTAAAACCAGAGCGGAAAAAGTAAGGAATGATTTGGAAGGTGCCATCATTGATATGTATGCCAACCTGCATCTCTTCCAAAATGTGGCTACAACAATTACTGAAAAAAATAACCTGATACAAATGCAGTTGGCACAATACAACACTATCCAGGAAGGTATAACAGACATTGATACTTGGATAGCAGAGAATCTTGATGCGCCTCCGTAATTGTATAGACCCTCAGAATCAGTAAGGAAAATAGACCTATATGCATTAGATCATTTCAAGCAGGTAGGGCAATGGGAGGACAAAGAAGTAACCAAGGAAATTGGGATTTTTTCAAGAAATCACAAAGTTGCCCAAGAATTAATAAGGAATGTTCGTCTCCCAAGGTTAGATGAACTTGGGAAGAATTTGGTCATGGAATAGTTAGTGAATTTGGTTCAGGAAAGTAAAAGTCGAAGGAGACAAATAGTTGAAGCATCAATCTTTGTCTCTACCGACCTCATTGATCAACATCTGTTACAGTCGGTGAAGCTCCATACCATGATAGAGGATTATATGAAAAGACTGGAGAAATATATGAGTGCCCTGCATGATAAAAATTCCTTGATCGAAGCAATTTTGGAACAACTATCTTACAGGAGGATTGAGTCACTATATAACCAATTGGAAGTCTGGACAATTTATCTCTGGAGCAAAAGTTCATAGGAAAAAGACAAACAAATGTTTTTTCCTTTCTTCCTTTTCCTAACTACCTCAAGTTTCATCCTTTTTTTTCACTTGTCATGAGAGAAGGGAATGTGGACAATTTTGTAACTGCATCTTCAAGAAGAAGGCGAAAAGACAAATAGGAGTTAATACTATTTGTATAAAATAGACTAGAGACTCCCTTAACAAGGAATTTTTTTTTGGCTTTTCAATCATTGTATAGACCCAAGAATATTTTCGATAACTTATATTGTGTTAATGAATATTGAGAATCCCTCAGGGCCAACACATTATAGAAGGAATTATTTGTAGAAATGGATTGAAGCTTTGAACTATTTCAAGTGAATATATTTGTTGTTTCTATGGACTGTAAGATTGCTTTGTTTTGTTGTAGACTAATTCTTATACAATCTCTGATATTCTGCAGTTATTGATATTCCTTTGAATATTCTAATGTATTGAGTTTTGTGAGTTATTTCAGTATATGTTGTTGTGATCTAGACTAATATGGTTACACACTTACGTATGCTATTTTCTTCCAATATTTCTCTTTTTATATATCTAACTATATTAAAGTTGTTTAAAGTTTTGGTTGCATTATAACTCATCGGTTATGTTAGAATTGCTCCTAGATAGGATAGGTTAGCATAGATTAGTGATAGATTATTTTTCCTTACATACATGGTATCCATCTACATCTCTACATTGCACCCACCCACTTCATTTGTACACTGGACCGTAACCGGTAAGAAAACCAAAAGTTAGCAATAAGTGAAAGTCGAGCCAAATTTTGAATGGGACTCCTAATTCAAACGGTGTGTAGTCTAATTGGGACTGTATATCGGGGAGTACCCCTTGCTTTTGTCGGGAGAAGTAGAACCCCTCAACGAAATTGGTGCTAGAAGGAGGGCCATATTTTATGGATTATACACATGAAATAAACAATAACCAAAATCAGTCTTCAATGAGTAATTCCAACTCACAACCTACCTTGTTTCCTCGAGTCGAGTCTGAACAAGAAGTTATTTACAAATACTCGAAGGCTAATTTTGGAAGTGCTTTCAGTAGTCTTGAAATACATTATGAGACCTGGTTTCACATATTACCTCAAGAATAACTTCACGACACCAGTAGAATTACTTGTTCTTATGTGAAATTGCTTGGAAAATTACCTACAGCGTCTGAACTCCCTAGGAGAAAAGCAACCTGTGTAGAACATCCTAACATAGATCCTAACTTTTACGTCGACTCTGTAGACAATCTTATTGAAACTGCATTACAAGAGGTCCCAATACCCTTAAGCAAAGTTGCACGTGTACTTGTCGAACCTAAAGAAGAATTTGAAAGTGAACAACCGAAAATAACCATAGAACAAATAATGTGAGAAAACAAGATTCACAGAAAGGTTATACCGCGATGGAGAGCCCAAGGAGCTCTCAATCTGTTTGGAGAACTTCATGAAATTCCAAGGAATTTTGATAAACTATTATCGAAAATTGACCCAGACAAACCTGGATCACCAGAATATCATGTTAATAATTTTTTTTAGCCATACATATTCTAGGTGTCGAACATGATGATGTAGTATGTAGGTTATTTCCTTACACCTTCTTGGGAAAAGCCTCTACTTGGTACTTCATGTTGAAATAATGTAACTGCAAAGAGCATTCTTATTATTATTGATATATTATTTATAGGATTAATCCCCATTGTGGATTAATCATGTCGGTAATTGTATTAGGACCAAATCCCCTTTTGCGGATTGGTCAACAAACAATTGTAATAGGCGGAATAAGAAGTCGGCCCCAACAGTTATTATTGAGACCCAGAAATATAATAAAGGTGGGTTTACCCACCCAGAGTGATAATTCGGCCCTGCCAGTGAAGACCCTTCACACGTGCCAGACTTGTATATATAGAGAGGCTAGTGCCTCACTTTATCACACAACACACTTGCTCATTCTTAAGAGGCAAGCTGCAACTTACCAGTTGGAGAGAGGGAGAAGAGTGGCGCATATTTTGGAGAGGACTATCTATATTGGTTTGAGTTATCTCTTGACATTGTATTGGCAATTTATGATACAGAAGTTTTTGTTGGGTTTTCTTCCCCTAGAGGGTTTCCCAGGATAAATGTTGTGTCTCTTGTGAATGTGTATTTCTCAGTGATCTTGTTCTTATGTTTCTCTTATCTATTGAAATGCAAAGAACTATAATAATGGCACAAAACATTAACATGGAATCAAAGCGAACCTGAAGGAAACATATTTTGCAAGAGAAAAACGTCACTGTTGCAGTACCTGCAAATTATGGTTTTTCAAAAGTGAAGCTTTTCAGCGCCAAAACCACCTAGAAAGTTGCGCCCTCCCCCAAGGATCATTTTGGCACTTAGAGAACACCTTTTTAGTGGTTGGATCTTCCGGAAAGTGAAACCCTAGTTTCACAAAAGTACCAGAAGTACCAGAAAACCAATACCAGAAGCACCAGTCCAGAAATCCCCAGATCAGATTTGAAGGGGGGAAAAGTTGGATTTTCTCAGATCCAAGTACACCAGGCTACTCGCCTCAGCCAAGTGCACCTCTTGGTAAGGTCAAAAATTGATTTTAAGCATTTTCATTTTTGGTCATTTTTCATAGCCTCAAGTACAAGATGTCTGCAAGCACAAAGCTTGTTGAGAAACTAGAAGGCATATACAACTTTTGTGCTTGGAAGTATAGGATCGGTCTGATCCTTGTAGAGAATGACCTAGCAAAATTCATCAAAGAATAAGTGGAGGAACCTGAAGATGTCGTAGAGAAAGTGAAGCATCAGAATGACTCAATCAGGGCTCAAAGAATCATTGCAGATTCAATCAAAGACCACCTGATCCCATATGTATCGTCTAAGAAAACTCTGAAGGAGATGTTTGACTCTCTAAGCAAACTATACGAAGGAAAGAACATCAACCGAAATATGAACCTAAGATCTCAATTGAAGAATACCAAGATGCAAAAAGGAGAAATGATTCAAGAATATTTCTCTTGAATCTTAGAAATTAAAGAACAGTTAAAAGTGATTGGAGACACCATAGATGAAGAAAAATTCATAATGACGGCCCTAAACGGTCTCACAAGACCTTGGGATGCTTTCATCCAGACGATATGTGCCAGAAAGTAGAAACTACAGTTTGAGAGCCTATGGGAAGAATGCATCCAAGAAGAGACAAGGGTAGCTAACCGTGAAGCACTACTAGCAAGGGACGATGATCAAGCTCTAGCTACTCATACAAAAGGAGGAAGGAAGAAACCCTACTTCAAAAGGGAATCTCATAGAGAACCTCAACCATCAAACAAATTCAACAACAAAGAATCTCATCCAAGAAATTTTCAGAAGAAAGGACAACTCAAGGGAAGAGATCTCTCATCAATACAATGCTATCATTGTGATAAGATGGGACACAAGGCAAATTCTTGTCCAGTCAGAAGAGAAGAATACAAGAGGAAGCACAAAAGGCAACATGCCCACATAGTCAAAGATGAAGAACCACCTATGAAGTTGATTAAGTACCATGTCTTGATCTCAGCTCTCTCAGGATCTGTATCACCTGGAGAGGACACATGGCTCATTGATAGCGGTACATCAAAACACATGACGGGTAAGAAAAATACTCTCTTGTATTTCAGAAAAGAAGTTTTCTCAGAAAGTGACTCTTGGAGATGATTATCAATATCCCATCAAGGGAGTGGGAGAATCAAACTACAATCTAGACTCAAAAAACTCAATAACAATGAAGGACGTACTCTATGTACCGGGCCTAAAGACAAACTTACTTTCCATATCAACTTTAGACAAGAAAGGCTATAGAATTGCCTTCATAGATGGAGAAGTTATTATGTGGGCTAAGGGAGAAACCTTAAATGAAGCAATCGTCATCGAAAATGAAGAAAATGGCTTATATAAGCTGAAGGGTCACCTAGAAACTGCCATGACACATGCCATCGAAAACTCATGTGAACTTTGGCATAGAATATTAGCCCACATCAACTGCAAGGCGCTACCATACATATGCAAAGCTGTCACAGGTTTACCAGAACTCAAGGTCGATCAAGAAGGCATATGCAATGGATGTGCGCAAGGGAAGAATGTCAAGAACCCTTTTCCAAAGAGGGATAGCAAAGCAGAAGGAGTATTGGAACTCATTCATTCAGACGTGTGTGGCCCAATGCCATCATCCTCCATTAGCAGGTATGTATACTATGTATCATTCATTGATGACTATTCTCGTAAGACCTGGATATATTTATTGAAATCTAAAGATGAAGTATTCAGTAAATTCAAGGAATTCAAAGCCTTGATAGAGAATCTTTCTGAAAGAAAGATTAAGATACTCAGGTCAGATAATGGAGTAGAATATACCTCAAAAGAGTTCGTGAACTTCTACAGAGATGTTGGGATCAAGAGGGAACTCACTACTCCCTATAATCCCCAACAAATCGGTGTAGCTGAAAGGAAGAACAGAACAATCATGGAAGCTGTAAAGACCATGATTCACGATCAAGATCTTCCTATGTGCTTATGGGCAGAAGCAACAATGGCAGTTGTTTATGTGCATAACCGATTATCCCATAGCGCACTTGGGTTCAAGACCCCAGAAGAAATGTTCACCGGAAAGAAGCCAGAGGTAAGCCATCTCAAAATATTCGGTTGTCCAATGTTTATTCATATACCAAAAGAGAAAAGAAACAAGTTGGAACCCTTCGGAAAGAAGGGAATATTTGTGGGATACTGTGAAGTCTCCAAGGCCTTCAAAATCTACATACCTGGTCACCGCCACATTGAAATCAGCAGGGATGTGATCTTTGATGAATAAGCAGCACTTAAGAAATAAAAAATATGCCAGCTTGAAGAAGTATATGAAGAGGAACCTGTAAATCCCAGGATTGCAGAATCCGTGAGGGAAGTTCCCAGAGCTGCAAAACCTGTAAGGGAAGTCATAACTTCCCCTCATGAGGAGACTCCTGAAGACCACGATATAAAAAAAGTTCAAGAACCTCCTCAAATGACCTTCTCCCATAAAAGAAATCCTGCTTGGGCAAGAGAGCTTATTCAAGATGGAGAGAAGTATGGTGTTCCAGAAGGAACCTCGAGACAGGTGAAAAGACCAAAGCCATTATCCAGTTACATGGCTTTGATGTGTGATCTCCTAGATGAGGAGCCTACATGCTTTGAAGAAGCCATTCAAAAGAAGGAATGGGTAGATGCCATGACAGAGGAATACCAATCCATAATAAAGAATGATGTATGGGAAATAGTTCCCAGGCCAAAAAGTAAGGATGTGGTGTCGTCAAAATGGCTCTTCAAAATAAAACATACTGCTAATGGAAGTATTGAGAAATATAAAGCAAGATTTTTCGCTCGTGGCTTTTCCCATAAGGAAGGCATTGACTATGAAGAGACATTCGCTCTTGTGGCCAGATACACTTCGATCAGAACCATCATAGCTCTTGCAGCTAAGATGAAATGGAATTTGCACCAGATGGACGTGAAGACAACTTTCCTGAATGGTGTTATCGAAGAGGAAGTGTATATAGAGCAACCCTAAGGATTTGAGGTTGAAGACAGGAAGTCTCATATCTACAGATTGAAGAAAACCTTATACGGATTGAAGCAAGCCCCTAGAGCTTGGTATGGCTGTATAGACAGTTTCTTGACGAGCTTAGGCTTTACCAAGAGTAAAGCAGACTCAAATATCTACTTCAAAATTATGGATAATGAACCAGTAATATTACTACTATATGTGGATGACTTATTCTTAACTGGAGAAGAAAAGCTCATCGCTTAATGTAAAAAAAAAAAGACTTGCCGAATAATTTGAAATGAAATACCTTGGCCTAATGCATTACTTCTTAGGTCTTGAGGTATGGCAGAGTCCAGAAAGGATATTCCTTAACCAAGGGAAGTACACAGTCGAAATCTTAAAGAGAATCTACATGCTAGAATGTAAGTCCATGAATACACCCATGGAAACGAAGCTGAAGATGTTGGTCGATACTTCGTCAGACTTGATAGATGCCACACTGTATAGACAGATTGTTGGATCACCGATGTACCTGACGAACACCAGACCAGACATTTGTTTTGCAGTGAACACCTTGAGTCAGTTTCTGGTAGAGCCCAGACGTGTTCACCTAATGGCTGCAAAACATGTGATGA
>ML809890.1:31232-44965 GCA_009831015.1 Picea engelmannii
ATGACCTCTACCACCTTTCTTTTGGTGCCAGTGGCTAACTGTACCAACCATGGCTTAGTTTGCTTTTGTGGCTGTAGCTTACACTTATCAACAGCTTTAGGGGCTATATAACTCAAATTTGAACCAGGGTCAATCAAAACAGATACTGGATGGTTGAAAATCATACCTTCTATTTCCACCACTGAAGCTTGGTGGTCAGCTTGGTTATTATCCAAGGCTGCATAAATCCATGGAACACTCCTTGCCACATCATTGACCGTGGTAGCTTCCTGAATGTTATAAATTTTTCGGCTGTTCTATTGTCGGTGTGGACAGTCTCTTAGGAGATGCTCTTCTCCGCAACCCCAACATTTCAGAGGTTCTTTCTTTGGGTTATTAGTCTTTACTGGTATAGGTCCAGAAGTTTTATTTCCGTCCACCGAGGAAAAGTTCTACTGGAGTACACTCTGGGTTGGAAAGTTCATTCTGGGGTTCTTCTTGTATCTCTTAAATTCTGAGGATTTAATCCCCTTTTTCTGAAATTTCGAACCACTCTTCTGTTTCCAGTCCACACGCGACTCTGCCCGATGTCCATATTGTTCATGACAATATGTTGTCTTTCGTATAGTGTCTTCTAAAGTATTTGGCTCGTCGAATTCGATTCGGTTCCGGTATTCCTTGGGTATCCCACTGATGAAGCGTTGCGCCTTCGCCTTCTCTGCTTTGATGTAAGGTACATATCTCAATAAGTCGAGGAATTTATTGACATATTCCTCTATAGTGAGTTGCCCCAGTTTGAGTTCATAAAACTCTTTAGCCTTCTCGTCGAAATATATTTCCGACAAATACTTCTTCCGGAAGTACTTTTCAAATTGTTTCCAAGACAGGTCCTCCTCGTGGACCCCTTTCATATTCTTAAAATCTTCCCACCAGATGGAAGCCTTTCCATTCAGATTGAAAGTGGCCACTCGGGCCTTCAAATTCTCTGAAAAATCATGGACTCTGAAATAATTCTTCAGTCCAAGTAGCCAGGCCTCGGCTTCCTCTCCCTTCTTTATCTCGTCGTCGAAGGAGGGAGGTTTGGCTTTTCTGAATTCCTCAAATTTATGACCCTTGGAAGTCTTTTGCTTCTTTTGTTTTCTTCGAGAATAGGAACTGGTCCTGCTGCTGGAAGAGCCTTTTGAATCACCAGCTTCCTTCTCAGTGGAATCGTCTGGCACTGGTCCTTTACCTCTGGGGTGGACCTTTCTTGATGTGATTCTCTCAGTATGGCCACTGACACGACCATGATTCTGCATATCAGGTTCCTGCTGCATTTGTCACTGTAGGTCGGATAAGCTCTGCAGTAAAACTGCATTAATTTCGGTTTGCTTTTCTTGTTCTTTCATCATTCTTTCATTGTCAGCCTTGCAGCTTTGCAATTCAAACACGAGACTCCTCACAGTCTCAGCTAGATCTGGAGGGGTTCCTATTGCTCTTCTTTCGTCAAACTCTTCACCTCTATTGTGGGAGCCTTCTCCCATCTCTTGGTGAGTCACCATGCTCTGCGTCTGTAGATTCCCGTGGCTGATTGTCCGCTTGAGTGAAAATACAAATGCTGGATATTAGTCAAGAGTTAAATACATTTTTATAATTTGCGCATAATTCATAACTCTTTCACATGCATACACAGTCGGGTTCTCGTTTCCAAGTTTTAATCCTGGACAAGAGAGTTACGTTAGGGGTTTATTTTTCGTAGGAGTGCTTCGAACGGGGCTTATGTGCAACTCGTTCATGAGCCCAATCAGACCAAGTGTTGTAACCATGCTCTGATACCACTTTGTAACATACCCACTACCTAAAATCAAACTTTTTCGCTGATTTCTCAATGATGAGAATCCCCGAAGCTCGCAGCAACGAAAATGCCAAACCTAATCCACAGGTCCTTATTTCTCTATCACGGCCTCTTCTTTGCGTGCCTACAACATTTCCCTGATGATAATTTTGAGTTTCAGGGTTTCGTGATCCCTGATGACAAGAGTTCCTGTCCTCTCGAACTCCCGATCTCCGATTTGTCGATGCGCCCCTTTACGCGCTAGCCCCTCCTGGCTATGCCCTAGTCCATGTGACCGCCTCTCATAAGACCGCAGCCTTATCTTCCTTTCGGGGATTTGGGCTTCCAAAAGCCGATGTGCTCTGACTTCGGCTAGCCCTTTGGGCTAGACCTTTGGTCCACATGACCTTCCCCTATATGACCGCAGCCACACTTCTTATTGGGGTTTTAGACTTTTCAATGAAAAAATGCATTTGTCCTCAGGACTCGCGATCCTCCCATTCCCGATATGACATCAATTAATAACCCCTTTTCGCCTTTCGCGCGATCAATGGCTGTGATCGCCCATGGAACCAACGGTCCCTGATTTCTATCGGGACTTCGGGGTTTCAAATGCCAAAATGCATTTGTTCTCGGGACTGTCGATCTCTCGAATCCTGATTCTTCGTTATGCTGACAACTGGCCCCCACGATGGAGCTTTCCCTTCCTTGTCGGGATTTCGGACTTCGTGATTCCGAATTTCAAGGACTTCTTGTCCATGGGATTCCCGATTTCCCGACTCCCAAAACGTCGATGGATGACTTTCTTTTCAGGAAACCTTCTGAATGCTCTGACCTCGTCCACGCGTCCTCCTCAAGATGGACGGTCCTAATCGTCTCTCGCAATTTTGCGACTTCTGATGCTCCGGAAGTCTTGTCCTCTGGACTCACGAAATGCCGAACCCCTATGCACCTATTGAATTTTCTATCGGGACTTCCCCGGTGGTCTGGATCTCTGCCACGTGGCCCGACTGATAGATGACCCTGATCCAATCTCGTGATTTCAGAGTTTTTGATACCCCGATGACAGAAATTCTCTGTCAACTCAAAACCCCAGTAGTCGATATACCGATGGGCTCTCAATTTCCACCACGTGTCTGCACAAACGAACGGTCCAGATCACTTCACTATTTCGGGACTTGAAATGCCCCGACTTTCTCGACCTCGAGAACTCCGATATCCCGAGTACCGAGATCCCGATGTGTCAACCCTCTCGTCGGGATTTTACCTCTACTGTTCACGAAGGTTTAACCCTCATGCATCTCTTAACAGATCCAACAGTTGTCGGGTTTTTCTAACTAAGATCTAACGGCTCAGATCTGTCCCACCTCGCGCATTCCTCCACTATTTCAAGGATGTGGAAAGAAAATCAATGGTCCAAATGTTCTCATGGACCTTGGGGGTCTACGATCCCAATTTTCTTCGTTGTTCATGAAGATAGAGGGAAAAGGGGCAAGGTATGTAATGCCCTTGTTACTTTCGTCAATCAATGGTTCTCCTCCCCATCCCTCGCGTCTGCCCCCACAATCGCTTCTACCCCACGCCTTATCCTCTTGCGAGGTTGCGTGTGGCGCGATTACCCTCGCGCTGATCAGGCCTGACGGCTCTATGGATAGGTGGTTCTCCTCCCCATCCCTCATTAATCCATCAACCTGCCAGCCTGCAAGGCATTAAATTCAGGGCCAGCGAGCTGCTTTTGGTTCTCCGGGCCAGTGGAGTCCAAATACGGTATTAATTCTCGGTGGAAGTTAACGCCACCTTTCCAGGTGCCTTCCACCGCCATCATGGTCTCTTTTTCTGCACATCCCCTCTTAGCAGTCCTGCAATAAAATTCATAATGTTATTCACATTCATTGACCTTTTCCTCAAGGTCCATTTACATCACATATTCACATTTATGAGTTTGCCATAGTTCTTGGCCAGTCTAGTTATTTTTACAAACTGGGGGAAACATGGTGTTACATATCCCAATTGTATGAAGGCAAGAATATTAAACGGAAGATGACCTTGAGAACATAACTCAAGAATGTGAATATGAAAAGTTTAGAAACTATCCAATAATACTTCACAAGAGTGTCTCATATAAAAGAATAGCTAGAATCCATTGGAGACACAATCGAAGAAGTCGAGTTGGTGATGACTACATTGAATGGTCTCCCCAAATCTTGGGAATCATTCATTCAGTGTATATGTTCAAGAAGAAGGCTAACAAGGTTTAACATACCGTGGTAGGATTGTACTTAGGAAGAAGCTATATTAGTAGCAAGAGAAGAGAAACTAGGCAATGAAGAAAATCAAGCCCTAGTAGAACATACCCAAAAAGGAAAGAGCAAGAAGGAAGTTCACTCACATAAGAAACCTCATGGATTACAAAAGTCTCACAAGTTCAAGAAGGATTTCTCAAGTTACAAATGCTTCATTTGTCAGAATATGGGGCACATTGCCATAAACTATCCCAACTCCAAAGGTCAGGTCAGAAAAGGAAAGTATAGAAGACATCATGCTCATGCCGCAGAAGATGATGAACATGATCATGAGAAAACAAAAGAAGAAGAATTACGTGAAGAATATGTTTTGATTCCAGCTCTTACAGGTATAGTCACTCGTGGAAGTGACACATGTCTTATTGGTAGTGGTTCTTCCAAACACATGAATGGTTATAAGGAATCTCTCTCAGATCTAGTTCAGAAAGACTCACCTCACAAGGTGAATCTAGGTGATGACTATCAATATCCCATTAAAGGAGTAGGAGAAGAATCCTACAAGTTAGACTCTAGAAAACCAATGAAGATGAAGGATGTGTTGTATGTACCTGGTTTGAAGAAGAATCTCCTTTCTATCCCATCTTTAGATGAGAAAGGATTCATATTTGCTTTCATTGATGGTGAAGTCCTCATGTGTCCTAGAGGAAAATCTATTGATGATGATGTAGTGATTGGTTTACAAGAAGGAGACTTATACAATTTAAAAGGACATTATGTTTTAGAATTAGTACACAGTACAGTTACTCCAAGTGAACTATGAAATAGGAGGTTTTCTCATATACATTACAAATCCCTACCGATCATGAGCAAGATGGTGATAGGTTTGCTGGAAATCCAAGTGGAACATGAAGGAATATGCAAGGGATGCGCACAAGGAAAGAACATGAAGAAACCATTTCCAAACAGTGATAGAAAAGTTAAGGGAGTCTTGGACATTATACATTCAGATGTGTGTGGACCGATTTCAATCGCTTCACTTAGCAAGTATGTATACTATGTTTCATTTATTGATGATTTCTCACATAAAACTTGGATTTACTTTTTGAAGGATAAAAATGAAGTGTTCAACAAGTTCAAAGAGTTCAAGGCACTTTTTGAAAACTTTTCTGAAAAGAAGATAAATATTTTGAGATCAGATAATGGAGGAGAATTCACATAAGATGAATTCAATGAATTTTGTAAGGAAGTTGGGATTAAGAGGGAGCTCTATACTCCCTACAATCCTTAATAGAATGTTGTGGCAAAAATAACCGTAGAATCATGGAAGCATTGAAGGCCATGATTCATGATCAAGATTTACCAATGCATCTGTAGGCAGAGGCATCCATGACCATTGTATATGTGTAGAATAGAAGTCCCCACAGAGTACTTGGGAACAAGACACCAGAAGAGATGTTTACAGGTGAAAAGCCAGAGGCCAACCACCTGAGGATATTTGGTTGTCCAGTATATATGCATGTCCCTAAGGACAAGATCTCGAAGTTGGACCCTTCAGGAAAGAAGGGCATATTTGTTGGATACAGTGAGACATCGAAGGAATATAGATTTTATATCCCTGGTCACCATCAAATTGAGACTAGTAGAGATGTCACCTTTGATGAGGTTACAACTTTCATCATATTGAGACAACATCATTCAGATGAGGTTCATGATGAGGAGTCTGAATCTCCCAGAGTTACAGATACAGATGTAGGTGATGATGTTGTACTAGAAGATTATGATATGGAAAAACCACAGAGACCTACAAATTCATATCGAGAGATGAATACCAAGAAGACAAGACTAGATTGGGCTCGAGAAATAATTCAAGATGCAGAGAAGTATGGTTCTCTATATGGATCCTTCAGAGAAATAAAGAAACCACAAACTTACTCTAGCTATGTGGCATTTTTAAGTGACATCATTGATGTTGAGCCTACTAGTTATGAAGAAGCAAAAGAGAAGAAATAATGGAAGGATGCCATGGTTGAAGAGTACCAGTCCATTGTAAAGAATGATGTTTGGGATGTGGTACCAAGACCAAAAGACAATACAATTGTAAGTTCCAAGTGGATTTACAAGATGAAGCATTTAGTAGATGGAAGTATCGAGAAGTACAAGGCAAGATTCGTGGCATGTGGTTTCTCCTAGAAAGAAGGAATAGATTATGAGGATACATTTGCTCCTATGGCTAGATACACTTTTATTAGAGATATAATTGCATTAGCTATAGTAAAGAAGTGGAAGGTACACCAGATGGACATGAAGACAACTTTTCTAGATGGTGTAACAAAAGAGGAAGTGTATGTGGAACAACCATGAGGTTTTGAGACACATGATTGTCAGACACATGTGTGCAGATTGAATAAAGCCTTGTATGGGTTAAAACAAGCACCTAAAGCATGGTATGGTAAAATTGAAAACTTCTTGATGAGCTTGGGATTTACCAAGATTAAAGAAGATTCCAACCTATACTTCAAGGTTGTGAATGGTGGACTAGTGATACTACTAGTATATGTAGATGACATGTTTCTAAAAGAAGAAGATAAGCTTATCACGTATAGTAAGAGGAAGCTTGTTGCAGAATTTGAGATGAAATACCTAGGCATGATGCATTACTTCTTAGATCTATAGGTATGACAGAGACCGAGTGAGATTTTCCTTAACCAAGGAAAACGTGTTGTTGAGATTCTAAAGAGATTCAGAATGATGTAAGGCCATGCCCACAACGATGGTGACAAACCTGAAGTTGTTGAGTGATACATATTCAAATATAGTGGATGCCACCATGTATAGACATATAATTGGTTCGTTGATGTACTTAACAAACACAAGGATAGATATATGTTTTGTGGTGAACACATTGAGTCAATTTATGGTTGAGTTGAGAAGTGTTCACTTGGTTGCAAAAAAACATGTGATGAGGTACTTGAAGGGTACAATTGATTATGGACTCAGATATGATTCAGATCATGAGATAAACCTACAAGGCTTTACTGATTCAGATTGGGTCGGTAGTGTTGCAGATCAGAAGAGTACATATGGATGTTGCTTCAATATGGGATCAACTATGATCTCATGGTTCAATAGGAAGAAGACTAGTGTGGCACTCAGTACAGTCGACGCAGAGTACATAACATCTTGTTCAACTAGCAATGAAGCAGCGTGGCTTCAAAAGCTTCTTTCAGGATTGTTTGATCTCGAGTTAGAGGTGACTTATATCTGGTATGACAACCAGAGTTGTGTGAAGTTGACAGAGAACCTAGTGTTCCATGACAAGTCCAAGCACATTGAGATCATGTACCACTATATCATAGATATGGTACATAGGGGAGCTGTGAAGCTCCAGTATGTCGCTACAGATGAGCAGATAGTCGACGTGTTGATCAAGTCTTTGTCGAAAGTGAAGTTTTTGTACTTCAGAGACAAGATTGGTGTGGTCGATTAGGACGTCCCTAGTAAGAGGGAGTTATAATTGTGATATTGTTCTTCATCATAACTTCCATTTCTTCTGCTTGATTGCTTCTGGTGGTTTCAAACCAAGCTGGTAGTCTTGTGATTCTTGGTATAATGACTGGTCATTCTGGATTTTCTTTCTCTCTTGGAATCTTCATTTTCTTCCTCGTGTTTCTCTTTATCTCTTGGTTCCATGGATTTTTCTATAGATTTTGTTCCCTAAAGATCCCAACTTCTTCCTTTCATCATATGATCATGGATGTAGATGGAAAACCAAGGATACTTTAAGGCTTCTTTTCGAAGAATACTTTTTTTAAAGTCAAACTTGAACACATGTTGCTTATTATGGATGCTACTTTCAAATTAGAACATGGACATATACTTCATAATCCTCAATGGATCATATCATTTAGGATTATCTCCCTCCTAATCCTTGCTTCATGCATGCATGCTCTTCTTTTTGAATTATGTAATCATCTCCTTCCATCTAAGAGTGTACAAGCTTTCGTCTACATTCTTATTTCCTTCTGCAAAGTGTCACAAGTTTTTCTCTAATTTTCTCTTGATTGCTGACTTTTTTCTGTTTAGACTTCTTCTGGGTCTCTTCAAGTTTTATTTTGGTTTCAGCTTATCTGGAAGTTGTTACTTATATAATAGCTTCCACAGGAATTGTTACCAAGGGTTGTCAAAGTACTTCATCTTTTCATGTGTATTGCTTGACTTGTAGTCATCGTGATATCGATCCTTATCTTATTATTCTTCCATAGGTATTGTTTCACTTGAACATCTTATCTTCTAAGAAATAGATATGAAAGATATGTACATAAACTATGTAAACATGGTATGTACAAGAACTATGAATAATATTGTTACCTTGTCTTAGAAGAAGAAGTATGGTTTATCCTGCTTGGCCTTCTTTGAGGGTTCTCTTTCTTCGACAACTGATGCTTCGTTTGTTTCCTTCATTTTCTTTAACTCAGGATAGTGGTTCATGTAGTGATCATATTTTTGACAGTTGAAGCATTGTATTTTTGACATATCCTTTTCTTGATTTGGTTTCTTCCTTGAGCCAAACTTCTTCTTATTCATGAAATTCCTTAACTTTTTTGTGAAAGCTTAATCATCGTATTTCTTTTGGGATTTCTCTTTTGCGTTAATCCTTGATTCTTCTTGTGCACAACAAGTCCAAAGTTCTTCCAATGTGGGATACTCCTTCCTTGTGTTCATGCTTGCGGAAAATGCATCCCATGTCTTGGGAAGACCATTGAGTACTATATTTACCAGTTCCTTCTCTGAAATGATTTCTTAAATATCTTGTAGTTGATCTCTTAACTAAGATATTCTCACAAAGTATGATGTTATTCTTTCATAATCATTCATTTTCATGTCACAAAGTTCATTCTTCAGAATCATTACTTGTCCAATGTTTCTGATTAAGAAGAGATTAGTTAGGGCATCGTACATGTTCTTAGATGAGTCAAGATGAGAGATGTAGGGTATCAAGTGGTATTTTACATAGTCCACTATGATACTCATGGAATTTATGTCAATGTCCTTGAACTTTTCCATAATTGCAACGTTCTGAGGTTCTTTCTCTTTTCCTTCTTCAAACTGTGGTTCCACAATCTTTCCTTTCACAATATCCAACACTTTATTCTTGGCAAGGATGAGGTAAATCCTTGTCTTCCATGCTCTGAAGTTAGAAGCCCCTTTTAACTTATTTTCTGACTTCATAGAGTAAGTCATGACTTCTTTGACTTTGTCAACCATTGACTTTGACTTGGTCAACCTTTGACTTTGACCAAAAACGCAAACTTGGCATCTTAGCTTGTTGAGAGTAATAGGAGGTGTGATGGGTTAGGGCATACTAGGCTATCCATAAATTAGGTCAATCTCTTCGCTTAAGGTGCTTCAATAAGAGGGTTAGGGTTTCGTTGCTGCAACAAAAAATTTGACTACAACTACAACTGTAATTGAACAAATCCTCCCAATCTATCTTCCAGTGGTTAGATTGTTCGAAGATAGTGTGGGCCCATAACCTGTTAGAAATAATATGTGTGCTCGTTTAACCATAGACAATATATCAATATTGTCACCCAACCATAGGCCGAAGCCACCCCCGAGCACCTTAACCTTGACAAAGAATCATTCTGGAAGAAAACCCTAGGCCTAATAGTCAATCAATGTAGCATACCTCTCTCTGGAACTAGCACACAAGGCAAAAATTACAAACCATAACCAATAGAAAGTCCAAGCCCAAAACCGAGAATACAGGTTGTAGTAGCTGCAACTGCATCTACTCTCCAGACTTGCGCACTTACTCAGTTTCTGTAGTGCGCACTCTTACATTTATGCAGTTGTGAGCTATGTGTGTCAATTGAGCTCTGGCGTCTTGTATTTATACTTCTTCTCCTTAGCTGTCTCAATCGACTTCTCACTCTAGAGGCTAAAAACTCAATATTAAAATATTTCCTTTAGTCGACTTGTCTTCTAGGGTTATGTCCAATGCTTTAGGGTTTCTTCTCGCTTCCCAGAATATTCTATTCTTGTCAGGGTTACACATGGAGGTTAATACCTCCCGCAGCTACCATAATATCAATAGTTCATTGTTATTATTTCTGTATTACTATGTTTTATTTTTTTTCTAGTAATATCAACAATTAAATGTTGGCATTTTTTTGTGATTTAATGTTGAACTTAACATGTAAATGATGAAATTGCTATAATGCAAAGTCAACTGAAAGAAAACTATAAGATAATGGAAGCTTATGGATCTTCCCTTTATAGTTCTTGTTAAAGGAGACATTAGTATTCCCCATAGATTTATTCAGTAATTAGTTAATGGAGCTTTCAAGTCAAATTTTATCCCTTTCTAGATGATAACATGACCATGTCCATTGGTATTGTTCTAATGGGTTTTATCAATAGTGAGAATGCATTCCTTTCAATTGCTATGTTCTTATTTCTACATTGGAAATATTTGCGGTGAGTTGTTCTACATTACCTTTACCTTTTCAATAGTCTCCTTTTCAAATGAGACATTAGTATTTTCAATAGATTTATTCAATAATTAGTTAATAGAGCTTTCAGGTCAACTTTTATCCCTTTCTAGATGATAATATGACTATGTCCATTGGTATTGGTCTAACGGCCTTTGCCAATAGTGAGAATGCATGCCTTTCAATTGCTATGTTCTTGTATCTATATTGGAAAGATTTGTGCTGAGTTATTTTACATTACCATTTCAATTTCTCTATTCCTACTGGGCTAGAGTTTGAAGGTTCAATTTAGCCATTGAAATCTATAAATTTAGATCTTGAAAATAATTGACAAGTGTTATATGGTGTGTAATTTGTTGGGACCTAACATTATAATCACAAAGTGGCCATGACTTTTGCCTTGTATTTGTGAGATGATGTTGATCTAGAGATGGTATTTTCAACTATTAGATAAATGTATCATTTTCAAAAGGAAAAATCATTGAAAAAGTCATTACAAGCTACCTTTATTGCATTGAAATATACTTTGTGGTTGGTGAATCTCGCTTGTTAGGATAGAGACAGTGGTCCCTTCTTCAAGTGTTACTATTATTATACTTGATAGAACTTTAATACAAACACAATTATTATATTAATGGGAAATGAGCCCTTTTTTAAAAGCTTGATCCAATCTCAAAACAAAGTGTGTAGAAGAATTTTAAAGAGATAGACTATGAAATTTGTAAATGAAAATGTCTCCATGATGCAACAAAAATGGCATGCCAAAGAAACCCAAATATGGGGGGTTACCTTAAGACAATGTATGAGATGAGTAGCATGAATGCAATGTGGAAGATCATCAAAATTGCACTCCATTAAACATGCAAATTTTAATAAATCATATGCCATGACACATTTTCATTATGATTGAGTAGAGATAAACTTGTCCATGTTCATGATACACTAATGTTGTTGGATTTGGGCTAATCCATTGCTAGTAATGCTTGTGTAAATCATGTGTGATCTATACAACAGAAAACCTTTATTTGTGCAATGATCAAGGCACATTAGGCATGATCTTACTAAAAACAAGAAATGGGAATAGAGTTTTCAAGGGATAATAACATTGAAACCTCTTTGAGTATATTCTACATATAAAATTGATTAGTAATGTAGTGTCAAGGTGGGAATGAGATAAGACTAAGGAACAAAGCAAGAAACAAGTCTCATGGTTAAAGTTTTGGTCATATGGATTACTAAAATATGTTGTTGATTAATTCCTCTATATAGTTTGTTTCTTTTGAACTAAATAAATGGTCGCATTGAAGTGCTTTGATTTAGTCAAGTAGCATTTTCATTACTAACTAGAATTGACGTGAAATGCATGATATGGAGGTGCAAAATAATTTAGCTTTAAAAAAATCTAGTTGTGAAGGCCTTGAAATTTATGAGATTGTTGGTATGATTAATCACCCTTTTGTGATAAATGATATTTATCTTTTTTCAAGAAGCAAATGTATAGTACATTTTTTTTAATTTCATCACTATCCATGGAGAAAATTTAATAGAAGGACGCGGTGTAGAACTAAGAAATTTCATCATAATACTTGTAAGAACTACAAAATATTTGAATATTTGACAATACATCCATGCATGATAGCCTTGTCCATTTGTATGGAAATTTACCAATTGTTCATTTTTATGTGAATCCTTGTTATCATTATCATTGGGAAAGGGTAAATAGTTAGGCCTTGATATTTGACACATTGTTTAGATTTTGAAGATTTGTATTTAAATTTACATATCGTTTTTGTAGGTTTCTATCATAAGTGCAAATTCACTTAAGAATGTGACTGAACCAATTTATGGGTATTTTTCTTATTAGCCTTGACAAGATGCATTGGAGACATGATTATATCATGTAATATTTACAAGTATGTGGCTCAATAATACTAGGTGGTTGCATCAAGAGTAGATGTGTAAATTAAAAAGAATGAAAAACTAGAGTGTTTAATGTAAAAGTGAAAGAAAGTTAAATAAAACTAGTAGATCATAATGATAATAAAAATTATGAAAAAAAACAAGCCATAATTATAAAAAGAAATATGAAAAATATGTTGACACTTTTCTCATACAACCAAGTTATTATAAAATCAAACTCTAATATAAGCAACCACAAACTTCGTTAAACCATATAAATACTAATTTCACAACTAATAACCACATAGCTACGAGTTTTTCAATAGCAAACAAGCACCAAAAGAACTAAAATAATCTCCAAATATGTTTTTATTGATTGGAAGACAATTGAAAACATATGCAAGACATACGATATGATCTCAATAACCCCCAAACCCATATTACACAATGCCCAACGGAGGTGGGAAATAATAGACCCACCAACTCCATTTACAATACAAACCCTTTTTACATTTATAACCCCATGTTTTGTCATTAATACAAAATAATCCATAAATCCACTACCTCATAATGACCATAACTATGAGAAAAAAAATCAAAGTTGTGTTCATAAACAATTAGAGCCTAAGAGGCCCCCATCATTATTCATTGACTTGTCCTCGAATCAACCAAGGAAGACGCATGCGAACTAGAATCCAAATCACAACTATCACAATAGTCCACACTTGAAGAATCTACTATTGTCTCTTCTCTTCTCGAGCTCTGACTTTAGGGAATCCCAATAGTCACACATCAAACATCAATCTGCAACTAGAACAAGGTACATGAAGTGCATGGCAAGAAGAATACCAAGAAATATTACCCCGCCACAACTTTAGATCTGCAAAAGTTATCTCAACACAAATTCTAAGTAAACAAGATTGTTGTTATCACCTAAGAAACATAATTGGAAAACTATAATTGAACACACTAAACCCATAGTGTCGCAAATCACCCATGCAAAATAGTTTATAAAGAATTACCAATCCCAACCACTGACCATTGAGATGCATATAAAGTCGTGACCTTGAGCCTAGGAACTTTGAAACATTATCCCAATATGGTGCAACTACAACTAAGAAAATAAAATCCCTTACAACACCCAATCTTAGACTTATCCAACTCATAAGCATCATAAAACTTAATGGAAATCTAGTTGGGATCTTAATTTCATAATTTGATGATTCTCTAGGAGGAACTTGATACTTTCATTTTACTATGTTCGAAACAATATTTAGTTTGATATTCATAATTTAATTGCTTAAA